>OU015759.1:4260818-4290287 GCA_907169655.1 Acomys percivali | reverse complement strand
GTGTGTGTGTGTGTGTGTGTGTGTGTGTGTGTGTGTGTGTGTGTGTGAATGGACGCTAGACTGGATACAATTTCTGACAGGGGTCATCATCACCCATCTTATTTAATTACAGGTGTTTTTGTAGCCCATGTGATGATGGGGATTCTCCTTCCTCTGCCCTTCATTTCACCAAAAGAACGTACAGATTTATATATGTGCACTGTACTACCCAATTTTCTCAATCTGCAGATGTGAACTCAGTTTTTCACATTTGTGCTTCAAGCATGTCACCTTCTAATCTACATGCTCATTCATTTAACATTAGTAGGGGAGAAAATTACTTGTTCTCTTGAACAACCAAATTCATACACACCTGATGGAATATTATGACACTTCACAAGAAAGACATAACATTCACAAGTGTTAGTTTCATTAAGGCAGCATTTTGTGAATTGTACTTTATTTGTGTGTCACAGTTTATTCTCATGTTGACAACTTTTAGTAACTCATGGAAAAGCAATGCTATTTTCCTCCACGTTGGTAGAATCTGTGGAAAGGGAGATGAATAACATCTTACGCTCAGGAGAAAACAAAACAATGCTGGCGTCTGTGTGTATATGACAATCCTGAGGATCCCTGGCTATTTAGTAATCTAGGCTTTTCCTCAGTGGACAATAGCAATCTGAAACCATCAAAAAACTCAGGGCTAGGATATTTAAAATATTAAGAAAAGTGGAATTATGGAAGAAATACACAGAATAGGACAACTAGAAATATCGATGTGAGACAGTTAAGAAGATAAAATATTAAATGCTTATCATCATTTTCATCTAAAAATATGAACACCGAGCTTGGGAGAGATCCCACTAAGGAAAGTGCTCAGCACTCCAATATGAGGAACTGAGTTTGGTCCTTGGTACTCATGTGTCTTGCAGGGCACAGTGGTGAACAATTTTAGTTTTAGTTTTGGGATTCTGGAGAAAGGTGAACACCTAAATATTGCTGTCCTGTCTGTTAGCCATCTCAATAAACTCCCTGGCAATGAGAGACCATGCCCCCAGAATGTGGCTGTGTCCATGTAGGGCATGTGGATTGTATGACTGAGGAAATTGGATTGGAGCTTATACCATGGTGAGTACATACCATGTGTACTGCCATCTTGGAAAGTTTATTTTCTGATGTTAAAAATTTTTGAGTTTAAAAAAATATATTCTGATCACTAACCCTGTGTAAGATGTATAGCAGATAATTGTTTCCATAAGGACTTGGTAGAATTCTGCACTGACCCTATCTGACTTGAGCTCTTTTTATTTAGGAAGATTTAAAATTAATATTTTAATTTTTTGAATGTTATAGATCTATTTGAATTATTAACTTCATTTATATTTAACATTGATAGGTCATATGCATATCTTGAAATTCATAAATTTCTTTAAAAGTTTCCAGTTTAGAGAAATATAAGTGTTTTTGAATACTTCTTTATGATTCCCTGAATTTCCTCAAGGTCTGTTGTAATGTCTTTCTTTCCATCTCTCTCTCTCTCTATTTTTTTGTCCAAATTTCTTTATTACAGAGGGGACGGGGGAAGAGTCCAGGGGGGGTGGATGTTCAGACCCTGCGAAGGTTCTTGAGTCTCTCTTCCAGGTCTGCATCAGCATCAGCCAGGGCTGAGGCTGCGGCCTCTGCTTTTTTCCCACCAGCAGCCACACTGAGGGAGCCACCAGTGGAGGGGAGGTTTGACAGCTCGTCTGTGAGGCTCAGTCCCAGCTCATCCAGGACCCGGGACACAACAGCATCACTCTCCTCTTCATCTTCCTCATCACCCATGGCATCGTCGACGGCATCGTTCATCATTTCTTCCTTCATGTCCATGATCTCTGCCTGCCGTTCAAACTCCATCATGATCTTTTGAATCTGGGGTAATTTCAGCTGTCTGTTTATGGTGCCCATGGCCTTAGTAACGCCCTTCATGGCTTGTGCCATAGAGTTGTTGGATTTTAGAGTCTGAATCTTGAGGGACACAGCCTGGATGTTGGCCTGCATCAACACAAACTTGCGCACATATCTCCGGGTACGCACCAGGTCTTTTGCCATGATTCGAACAGCATCCATCTGGCCTTGCTTTGCCATAATTTTTATGTCTGCAATGATTTTCTTTTCCTGGGTTTCTAGCTTTTGTCGCTCTCTGTCCAGCTCCCTCATAGCTCGGTTCAGGGCCCTCTGGTTTTGCCGAAGAAGTTCCTCTGGTGTCTTCCGGTGCCCAAACAACAGGTCCATGGTCCTGGGACTCCACAAGCAGGTGTAGGACCTAGCGAGGGCAGGAAGAGGTGGAGACCTCGATGATGAGGGCCGGGTCAGGCGGTCGGCGCGGCATCCGATGCCCCAGCCGAGAAGCCCTCCTCCGCTGCCGCCCAAACGGGACCTGCGGCTTGGCTGGGACCACTCACCGGAGTTGAGAGAACGCTTCCATCTCTATTTTTTTTAAAAAAAATTTATTTATTATGTCTACAGTGTTCTGCCTGCATGTATGCCTGAACACTCAAAGAGGGTGCCATATCGCATATGGATGGTTAATTGGGTCCTGGGAATCAAACTCAGGACCTCTGGAAGAACAACCAATGCTCTAAACCTCTGGGGTATCTCCGTATCCCCATCCAACTCTAATTTTATTAACTTGGATTCTCTATCTTTTTCTTTTGTTAATTTGGCTAAAGTTTTGTCAATCTTATTGCTTTCTTTCATTATTTGTATTCACTTTTCATTTCTGGCTTATTAATTTCTGTCCTGATTTTGATGAGCCCTTTCCATCTTCCTTTATCAATGTTGATTGTATAATTTTAAAGTTTTCAGGTATCTCGTAACATTTATAATTTGTGACTTCTCAAGCTTTTTGTGGTGGATCCAGGTGCCACAAACTTCCCTCATAAGAAAGATTTTATTGTCTCTCATGGATTTTAGTATGTTGTGATTTCAGTTTTATTACGTGCTAGTATTTTCAATTTCCTTCTTGATTTCTTCAATCAATTTTGGGTTAGTTTTGTGTCACTTAGCTTCCATGAATTTATGCTCTTTCTTCCTTTTCTGTTGTTTATATCATGATTTAGTCCATGGTGGTCTGATACAGTGCAGGATGGGATGTCAGTTTCCATGTACTTTAGAGACTTGATTTAATCCTAATTTGTGGTCTATTCTGGAGAAAGTCCCATGAGCTGCTGAGGAGAATGTGTATTCTTTAGTTTTTGGTTGGAATGTTCCGTAGATGTATGCTAATTTCATTTGACTTTGCAGAACTCCAAGTATTCAGGACCACAAAAAAGCATTCCATGTTATAAAATAATAGTGACATTAAATATATAGAACTAGGAAAGGACATGAAAAGCTGCAAATGAGAAAGATCAAGTCATGTTCAAAGGGAAGCCCATCAGAATAGTAGCAGATTCATAAATCCAGAAGGGACTGGTATGCTAGTCTACAAGATATAAAACAGCACCAATACTGCCCTAGACCATCACATACAACAAAACAATCAGTCAAAAATGAAAGAGAAAGGCAAACTTTTTACATTAAAAAGAGTTGAAGAAAATTATGATCACCAAACCAGGTTTTCAAATGACACATGGAGGATATTTAGGTCTAAAGGAGAGGACAAACATGTCCAACATGGCACAGGGAACAGCAACAACAACAAAATACAGCTGGGCGTGGTGGCACCCCTCTCTAATGGCAACACTTGGGGAGGCAGAGGCAGGTGGATCTCGGTGAGTCCGAGGCCAGCCTGGTCTACAAAGTTTGACAAAGACAGCCAAGGCTACACAGAGAAACCCTATTCTGAAAAAAAAGAAGATTGTGTAATAAATCTCTAATAGAACAACTTAAAAACCCCCAATGAAAATGACAGGAATTAAGACACACTATTCAATAATAACTTTTTTGTTTGTTTCTGAGACAGGGTTTCTTTGTGTATTACTGCCTGGCCTTTAACTAGCTTTGTAGCCCAAGTTGGCTTTTGCCTTCCTAGCTCTGGGATTAAAGGAGTGCATCACCGCACCTCACACAGTAATAACTTCTAATATTTATGGTCTCATAGTAGTAAAGGTGAGACAAGATAAACAGATTGAATCAGGAAACAATATCCAGGTTTTGTTGTCTCTAAGAAACAGAATCACAACCAGTGATAGACCCCATATTAGGGTTAAAGGATGGACAAAGTCTTCCAAGCAAATGTAAGGAAAAGCTAAGCTGGCCTGAGAGAGTAGGGATAGGAGAAACACACCTCAGCATAAAAAAGGAAATTTAGAGCCGGGCATGGTGGCGCACGCCTTTAGTCCCAGCACTCGGGAGGCAGAGGCAGGCGGATCGCTGTGAGTTCGAGGCCAGCCTGGTCTACAAAGGGAGTCCAGGACAGCCAAGGCTACACAGAGAAACCCTGTCTCGAAACCCCCCCCCCCAAAAAAGGAAGGAAACTTACAGCAAGCCTACAGACATCAACTTAAATGGAGAGAAACGTAAAATAATTCCTCTAAAGAGCAAGACAAGTCTATCCACTCTTTCCTTATTTATCTAATCTAGTACTTGAAGTTTTAGCTACATCAATAAGACAACTGAAGGAGATCAAGGGGATACATTTTGAAAAGGAGGAATTCAAAGTGTCACTATTCACAGATATGATAATATACGTAAGTGACCTCCAACGTCCTACCAGGCAACTCCGACAGCTAATAAACACTTTTAGAAAGGTGGGTGGATACAGTATTGAGTACAAAAAATAAATAGCCCTCTTATATAGAAAGGACAAATGGGTTGAGACAGAAATCAGGAAAAAAAAACACCCTTCACTATATCCACAAACAATACAAAATATCTTGGGGTAACTCTAACCAAACAAGTGAAAGACCTGAAAGACAAGAACTTCAAATCTCTGAAGAAACTGCAGAACACATCAGAAGGTGGAACTATATTCCATGCTCATGTAGGATCCATGTAGGATCAATATGCTAAAATTGGTCATCTTAGCAAAAACAGCCTACAGACTTTATTCAATTCCCATAAAAAAATTCCACCACAATTCCAAATCCTTTTAGACCTTGAAAGAACAACATTAAATTTCATATGGAAAAATAAAAATCCCAGGATAGCTAAAAACAATCCTCTACAATAAAAACTTCTAGAGGTATCATCAACCCTGATTTCAGATTTTTATGCCAATACCATATTGCTATAGCAATAAGAATTTCAGGGTATTGGTATAAAATAGATATGTCGATTAATGGAATTTAATGAAAGACCCAGAAATAAATTCACAAATCTATGGACACCTGATATTTGACAGTGAAGCTAGAAATACACAATGGAAAAAGAAAACACCTTTAACAAATGGTACTGTTTTTTAAAAAATTTTTTATTTTATTTCATGTGCATTGGTGTGAGGGTGTCAGAATCCCTGGAACTGGAATTACAGACAGTTGTGAGCTGCCATGTGGTTGCTGGGAATGGAACCAGGGTCCTTTGGAAGAGCAGACAGTGCTCTTAACCACTGAGCCATCTCTCCAGCCCCAAATGGTACTGTTTTAACTAGATGTCTCCATGCTGAAGACTGCAAATAGATCCACAATCATCACCCCACACAAAACTCAAGTCCACGTGGGTCAAAGACTTCAACATAAAACCAGATACACTGAAATGAACTGAAGAGAAAGTGGGGAGTATTTTTGACTGCATTGGCACAGGAGATGATTCTTTGAACAGAACAGTGATAGGTAGCACCACCAGTAAGATTAACAACTAATAGATGGGACCTCATGAAGCTGAAAATGTTCTGTAAGGGGGAAGGACACTGTCAATGGGACAAAACAGCAGCCTATAGACTGGGAACAGATTTTCTCCAACTCCTTCAAGACAGAGGGCTAATATTCAAAACATATAGACAACAGACCAAATAATCCAATTAAAAGACATGGTACAGAGCTAAACAAATAATTATCAAAAGAGGAAACTCAAATGCCTGAGAAACACTTAGAGAAATGTTCAACTGTATTAGCCATCAGGGAAATGCAAATAACAATCACTCCGAGATCCCATCTTACACCCCTCAGAATGGCTAAGATCAAACATTCAGGTGACAGCTCATGCTGTGGAGGATGTGGAGGAAAGGGAGCGCTCCTCCATTGCTGGTGGGAATGAAAACTTGTGCAGCTATTATGGAAATCAATATGGCAGTTCCTTAGAAAACTGAGAATATACCTACCTCAAGACCCAGCTTTACCACTTTTGGGCATATACATACATACATATATATAAAATGCTCCCGCCTACCACAAATGAACTTGCTCAGCTATGCTCATGGTGGCATTATTCAGAACTGGAAACTAGAAAGAATATAAATGTCATTGAACTGAAGATTGGATAAAGAAAATGTGGTATATGTACACAATGGAGTATTACTGAGTTGTTAGAAAATGACATAATTTTAAAATTTTCAACCAGATGAGTGGAACTAGAAAAATATCATTCTGAGTGAGGCAACTTGGGCCTAGAAAGACAAACATGATATATACTTGTGCATAAATGGATATTAGTTGCTAATAAGCAGTAACGATGCTACAATCCACATACTCTAAAAGGCTAAAAGACGTATGCATGGCTTTGCCTTGGAAATGAAAATAGAATAGGTCTTGTGTGCGGAGTGTTGGAGGGTGGTGGTGGGAACTGAGTCATCACATAGGGACAGGGGACAGGATGCAGGGAGAGAGTACAGGGATACATGACTGGATTTGGGGGAGCATACTGCAATAGAAGCTTCTAGGATTCTACAAGGTTGATCTTGGTGGGGACTACTGATAAAGGAGGCTATGGAGCCTGAGGGGGCCATCTTCTGTATCCAGACAAACACACATGGGGTAGCAATGTGACACCAATGCCACCAGACCTTCCACTTGCAATTTGTCCTGCCTGCAAGACGCACTGAGGCAATAAGAGGCAGAACTTGTGTGAGTGGCCAACCAATGATTGGGTTTAATTTGAGGCCTCCACCAGGAGAGGGAATCCATGCCCAACACTGCCTGGATGACCAGAAACCAGAGGCTGGATCTCCCAGAGACCTAGGATAGAAAAAAACAATAATTTTTTTTTCTGATTCCTAATGATATTCTGCTATACTCATAGCTCAAGGCCTAGCCCAATTGTTGTTAGAGACGCCTCTGTTGGCAGCTGATGGGAGTAGATGCAGAGACCCACAGCCATACATTAGGGTGGAGTGAGAGCCCAAATTAGAGATCTTCACTGGTCTCTTTGCTTGGAGCTCTTAGAACCCTGTGGTAGAGGGGGAGGAAGAATCTTAGGAGGCAGAGGGGTTGAGAACACCAGAACATGGCCCACAGAATCAAATAAGCAGGCCTCATAGGGGCTCATGGAAACTGAATCTGCAACCGTGGAGTCTGCATTGGTCTTAGCTAGATCCTCTGCCGATATGTTATTGTTGGTAGCTTGGTGTTTTTGTGGGTCTCCTAACAGTGGAGTGTGGGTATCTCTGAGTCTTTCATCTGTCCTTGAGACCCCCTTTCCTCCTACTGGGTTGCCTCACCCACCCATAATATTAGCGTTTGCATGTCGTCCTGTTGTAGCTGACATCCCTGATATCTTGTTTGGCTGATATCCCTGAGGGGCCTGCTCTTTTCTGAAGGGAAATGGAGATGTGGATCAGGTGGAGAAGGTAGGAGGGGGTGGGAAAGCCGTGGTCAAAGGTAGAATGGATGTGGGGCTAGGAGGAGTGGAAGGAGGGAAAGCTGAGGTTGGGATGTATTGAAATTAAAAAAAAAGAAAAAAGAAAAAAGAAAAAATCTAAGGAGGCATAGCTATGCTGGCAAAGTAGAAGGATCCAGAGGGTCCTAGAAACCTACAAGAAGAACATTATGATAGGTAGATTTGGGCCCAGGGGTTCCACTCAAACTATGGCACCAGCCAAGGACAATACAGGCAGTAAACTTCAAACCCCTACCCAGATCTAGCTGATGGACAGGACATTCTCCACAGTTGAGTGGAGAGTGGGGAGTGACTTTCACACGAACTCTGGTGCCCCATATTTGACCACATCCCCTGGATGGGGAGACCTGGTGGCACTCAGAGGAAGGATAGCAGGTTACCAAGAAGAGACTTGATACCTTATGAGCATATACAGGAGGAGGAGGTCCCCCTCAGGTCACAGTCATAGGGGAGGGGAGTAAGGGGAAAATGGGAGAGAGGGAGGAATGGGAGGATACAAGGGATGGGATAACCATTGAGATGTAATATGAATAAATTAATAAAATAAAATAAAAAGCAATGATTAAGTAAGAAAAAGAATGAAAAGATGTAACAAAATTGACACCAACAATGAGGTATTACAATCTTAACCATGCACATGTCAAACAAAGGAGCATTCAGCTTCACTAGTGAAACTATTAGATTCACAATCCCAGATTGATCCCGGCACAGAGTTGGTGGGTGATTTGAATGCCCCACGTTCAGCAATAGACAGGTAATATAGTAATTAAAAAGAAAAGTAGAGAAACTCAGAATTTAAATGACATGATCAGTCAGTTCTGTCACCTTGTGCACCTGGAAACCTCTAGATTGATGACGTGTTTGCAGAGAGTACACATTCAAAAGTCTTTGATGAGCGGCCCAGATAAAACGATCATTTCAAAATGTCCTCAAGATATGAGCAACTGTGTCCCAGAACCCTTCTGTTTTCTGACAACCAATGGGGGCTATGATGCTCAAAAAACTTGAAAGACAATCTTAACACAAAACATTGCAGTTTAAAAGGTGTTTCCATACCTATAGAGACAAGATGGTGTAAATAGGGACGCCTTTATATTTTCTACACACTATGTACACAGCGATGCAAACCTCAATGTGACAGTGGGTGTCAGTCTCGCTGTGAGCACACAGGCTTACAGCTTTGCATTTTGTTCTCTTGGGAACCAAGATGCAAACACACTGTTGGCAACTCAAAAGGGGTCCAATGTCATCCCCAGACAGTAATATATGTGCGTTTTCAACATCAGTATTTAAAAACTGTGTTGTTCTGTCAGTTCTACTTCTAAAGTATTTCTGGCACTTAAGAGACTCTAACAAGATATTTCTAAAAGAGTACTAGTATATTTATTTGGGTGTTGCAGAATTTCTGTTTCGGCCATGCTTGCCTTGAAAACCTCTCTGTGCCTGAGAAATGCTCAGATTAAAGGCACACACCGTAATGATGTCCAACTAGACACTTAGTTTTAGTATCACAGGGTTTATTATAAGATGTATTAATAATATGATTAAAATTGAAGAGGATATGTTAACTTCCATAATTTAGTTGTTGTACCCATAGAACGAATTTCCATCTTCTACCCCATAAGTAGATATTGAAGTCATGATGATAAATGAACATGTATAAATATTATTGCTGACTATGGCAGTACAAAACTTAAAGGAATTAGTGAAAATAGTTTTAGAACAGAGCAGGAAAGATGTGCTATTCCTGAAAAAAAGTAGTTTTGATAACTGATAAATATACCTATACAAATAAAAGTTTGTGCTATTGTATACCTTCAGTATGAAATACCACCAATATTTAAATTAAACAAATTAAACAGTACATTGTAAAATGTTTTCAAATAACCAATAAGCAGATATTTATGTCGTTTAATTTGAAAAATGGTTAAAATGGGAAATATCCACCAAAAAGTGAAAAAACCCTTTAAAATCTGACTTTTCATATTCTTCTATAACATAAATCAAGTTAGTAATATACAAATACACACATGACTGATAAAATGCCACTTGAGCATACTAGTCAACCATATTTTAAGTTAGTGCAAAGGAAAAGCACTCCCATACACAGTGAGAGCAACTGTCATTATTGTTTTGCAGGGATGTTAACCACCATGCGTAAAGATCCTATAGTGTGCATACATGTGCTCCTGTAAATTAATCTACTTTAATCAGAGGGTAGCATACTTTGTATATTCTGAACCTATGAAATATTCCTTTATTATCTTCCTAATTTTGACAAGCAAGTAAAATCCAAATAGAAAATTAGACCACACAAATTTAGTGAGGTATAAAATAATGCTACCTGCACAACTTATAATTTTTTTCTTGTTATGGTGGTTAAGATAGGTATATTTATGCGGCTACAATTAGAACATGAGGACATTTAACTGATGTAAGACAGATCAATTCCTCTTTTGAATTACAGATAAAGTCCCTTCTATGTGTGTGATAAATTTTCTTAAGAGTATGAAAGCATTTGTGAACCTTGAAGAGTATATGCTTGACCCCACACTCTATGGAAAGTGTATTTGAAAATGTACAGTCTTCATCAAATATGTTACTTAGTTATAGCTTTTATAATTTGACGTTTTATTTCTAACTTTGTAAGATACTAAACCACACACAGCAGTCTTTTCTAGTACATAGTGGACAAGCAAGCCACAGTGAGCTCATGTAATTACAAGTGTGGTCTTTGCAGAAAGGGGGTTGCCACTACACAGCCTGGAGAGGGACTCAAGCTGATGCGCAGTGGTGTCCGAGCTGCTGAGATCGGAAGGCAGAGGAGGAGAAGAGGAGCAGGGACACCATCTGCTGTAAAGCAGACCGTTTGAAGCATGCAAGGTGCAAGCATCTTGTACATCACACAGCTTTGTAATCTTACTTGAAGTAAAGCAATGATCCTTGGGGCCAGGAGACTCCTCCACAGAATAAATTTTTTGTCTAAGATAACAGATTTCTAAACTTCCCATGCTGCTTATGGTATGTCCATTTGAGACTAAATGTATTACAATACCCCCTTTGATTTCAGACTTGAGTACAAGCTGCACTTCTCATTTTCAGGTACTTATATGTGCAGTTACTTACAGCTATGGATATGTCTGCCTGCGATAAAATATACCTGACTTCTCTTAATCTCTAACATGCAAGATTGTTTCTATTTAGCAGGACAGAAGAAACTCAAACAGACTTGTCTGACACTATGTCTTAATCTTGCAACTTTGCCAATGCCTAGAAACATATTTCAGAGGCACCATAACAATTAATGTGTGTACAGAAACACATTCATGACAATGAACATTTCCAGTTGGAGACACACACACACACACACACACACACACAGAGGAAACACGTAAACATGGTAAGTTATCAGAGAATACAAATACTGAAGGTCAGACAAAATAATCTGAGACAGATGAACGTATTTCTAAAGTAGAGAGCAGGCCCCAATTCTAATTCTGACATTCCTGCTCCCAAATCATCATCAGAAGAAACAGACATTTTTTTCTCACCACAGCTTTACACAAGGAAACCGCTAGTCACTAACTTCAGTGGCATTATCCATTTTAACAGGAACACAGCTAGACTACTAGAATTCCCTCAAATACTCTAACAACCTTCTATTATATAATCTTTTTGTTTCCTGTAGAGCTAACTTTGAAAACATTCAAATTCTGAAGTGCTACAGGCATGCCAGAGAATATGGGGGGAAAGAAAAAATGAATAAAACCCCAAATTTTTCTTGTCCCTTGAAAGTACCTGATGAGTCACTAAGAAGACAGCAGTGCACAAAGATCTAGGAATGAAAGAGAGGAAATAGCTTAATTGGGCATACAGTTGGAATAATGAAGCTGTACTTTTCCCAGGGCATACGAATGCCAAATGTTGAAAAGGAGTAAATGGATAAAGGACTTACTCGACCATAAAATCTCTGTTAAATTTAATCATCTTCCAGTCAGTTGTTTTGTTGAGTGGGTAGACAGCAAAAGCAGGGAAAAATCCAGCAATCACCACATCTCCTTTACCATTTAAACGGTAATCTATTCTGATTAAGCACTCGCTGCTGCTGTAGTAGCACACAAAAATTGGAAGTTGCAGAATGCAAGAGATAAAAATCCAAGAGAAAAGCATGTTAACAAAGTATCTGCCCACGTGTGAGCATGGTAAGGTGAACTCTGTGGTGTCCAGCACATATATGCAAGGCTCATGTGTGTGCATGTTTGTTTATAAGTTTATTGGTGAATGAAATCATCTCTTGGATCACCATTGCCAGTTCTTTCTGACATGCTATTCACCCCCTGTGGAATTGCCCAACACTTTCTTCCCATAGGCTTTGAATCTGAGGCCCTGTATTCAGAATAACAAAATTTGTAGATTAAAAATATTTTTTAGGCTCTTCTTCAGCCACCGGCAGTATGATTTCATCCAAGACCACAGAGATCTAATCCCAAGATAGGAAATCCTTAGTGGATTTGGTCACAAATATGAAGCAAAAAAAATACTCTTTCAAAAACCATTTATGATGATACAAACATGTTACACTGGATGATGCCATTGTAGGGAAAAGGGCCAAAAAAAAAAAAAAAAAAAAAAACCAAAACCCAGCCCACACCAGGCCTGACCAAGTCACAGTGCAGACACCATGCACTGTAGATCTGGAGACTATCAATCCTGGTTTTGATGATCTGAGTCTCTGAGTTGTAGAATGTTCCTTCTTCTTCAGGTGTATGTCTGAACGCCAATATTATGTCTATGCCCTACTCTAAACAGTTTGTGTCTCTTTCTGATGAACCCTACGGTTCTGCTGAACTGATTTTCAAATGTTCAACTTCATGTCATTGCAGAAATCAGGTTTCCTGTTTCAATCTGAACTGACTTTCTGTAATATTCTTTTATCCACCATGAATCGCTGAATTGACATTTTGTCATGATACCCCTTAGTCCTCGAACACAGTGTCCACCCACTAGTTATTAATATCTGAGAACACAGTGTCATTTGGAAATACAATACTGTAGAAATATATCCAGGTTTCCCTCTCCACTAACACTGAGGAAAGCTGTCTGGGGAGAAGGGCTTTGTTCTTAAAGGCACAGGGATGAGTTAAGTCAGCGACTCTACTGTGTGGGCCACTGTAGGCATGGTGCATGTTAGTGCAAAGGTGCCCATGGGTGGAAACTATGCCCGGCCCAGAGTGTCAGTCAATCATTGTGTAATAATGGCTTCTCTTTGATAGTAATGAATCAATATTACTGGGCTTGGATGCAGGGGAATTTCACTATCCTTTCTGCCCTAATCTAGCTTAACAGTCTGGGTGCAGAACATCCTCCTCTCACCCTAACTCTACTTCTGGGGACTCCATGGGTTGAACAGGATGACACCGCCCTTAACATTTGCTGTCCTGGGTTTTTTGTCTTTCTGTATGAAGTTGAGAATTGATCTTTCAATGTCTTTCAAAATTGTGTAGGTATTTTGATAGGGTTGCGTTGAATCTGTAAATTGCTTTTGGTAAGATGGCCATTTTTACTATGTAATCATTTTTTTCTGTTAGTCTTTGCCATTCTTATTGAGGTAAAATAAATTACGAAATTTCTTTTTATTTGCATTTCCACACAGCTAAGGATGGTGATCCTGTTGAGAGATTTCTGAGGCATTTCTTTCTTCTTTTACAACTCTTTGGACAGGTCCCTGACCTACTGTTTTTGAACTGGTCATTTATTATTTTGACTCTTTGAGTTCTCTCAAAAGGATCATCATCCTTAGCTACTCCACATAAGCTTATGGATGCCATTTTCTTTCAAACCATCGCTTTATCTGTTAAAAGTATTGACATATGATGTCAAATAAGTCTTTATTGGAGAAAGTGGGAGTACTGAAGTGACTCATTATTAGTGAATTGTTGTTAATCTGTGTCTTTAATTCAAGTAGCATACTTATTATTGAGTGCCCCTCACTCAATATGTTTGGTGCATATACGTTCCTGATAGCGATGTCTTCCTGGTTAACTCTTCCTTTGGTTAGAATGAGCTGTCCCCATTTTCTCTTCTGATTAGTTATAGCTTGAGGCCTGTTTGTCAGATACTCGTCTGCTGATTCTGACTTGCTTCCTGGTCCCATTTTATTGGAGTTCTTTTGTCTATTCTTTTACTCCATGGCTATGCCTATCTTTAAAACTAAGATGTTTTTCTAACAGAAAAGAGATAGATGAATTTGATTTTTGATTTGTTTAGTCTGTGTCTGTTGATTAGACAACTGAGCCTATTGATATTTATAGTTATTAAAACATTTATGTTAATTATGGTCATTCTGTGGTTGATTTTTGGTATGTGTTTTTGTATGTGTCTCAGTGGTGTTTTGTTTTACTAGTTATGACTGCTCATGTATTTCCAGTCTTCCATGCTCATTCTTTTACACAGTACCAAATAATCCTGCCCATATTTTCTTTAGGTTTGTATAATTTTTAAAATGCTCTTCATATTGAGGAAAGTTTTTGTATATCTAACAACACAACAGTCACCCGATGCCCTCCACCTATGAGAGATCTTTAAATTCTTTACAGTGTTCTCTTGAATTCATGTTTAAATTTACCATTGATCCCACATCAGTATTTGTGGCTATTGTGAGTTGTGTAGTTTTCCTTATTTCTTTCTCAGCCCCTTTTATCATTTGTGTACAGGAGGGATATTGGTTCTTTTGAATTAATCTTGTATACAGTCACTTTGATGATGGTGTTTTTCAGCATTAGGAGTTTTCTGTTGGTACTTTTGGAGTCACTTATGCATACTATCCTATCATCAGTGAATAACAATACTTTGACTTCTCCCTTTCTGATTTGTATCCGCCTGCTCTCCTTTAGCAGTCTTATTGCTCTAGCTAGAACTTCAGGTATTATATTGAAGAGATATGGTGAGAGTAGAGAGCCTTGTCTTTTCTTTGATTGTAGTGGATTTTCTTTGAGTTTCTCTCTATTTAATTTGATGTTGGCTATTAGCTTCCTGTATGTAACCTTTATTATGTTTATGTATGGGTGTTGTATTCCCAATATTTCCAAGACTTTCATCATGAAGTGGTGTTAGATTTTGTCAAAAGCCATTTTTGCATCTAATGAGATGATCATGTGATTTTTTTCTTTCAGTTTCTTTATATGGTAAATTACATTGATGGATTTTTGTATGTTGAACCATACCTACATCACTGAGACAAAGCCTACTTGATCATGGTAGATGATGTATTTGGTGTGTTCTTCAATTTAGTTTGAGGGTATTGTATTGGTTATTTTTTGCATCAGTGTTCATGAGTGAAATTGGTTTGATTCTCTTTCTTGAGTCTTTCTGTGGTTTGGTTATGAGTGTGACTGTGACTTCATAGAATGATTTTGGCAACACTCCTTCTGTTTCTATTTCATGGAATCATTTGAGGAGTACTGGTATTAGCTCTTCTTCGAATGTCAGGTAGAATTCTGCAGTAAAGTCATCTGGCCTTGGGCTTTTTTTGTTGGGAGAATTTTGATGACTGCCTTATTTCCTTAGGACTGTTTAAACTGTTTACCTGATTTTAATTCAACTTTGGTACATGAAATTTATCAAGAAAAGTATCCATTTCCTTTAGATTTTCCAGTTTTATGGAATGCAGACTTTTGAACTAACAGTTCATCTTTCTTTCTGTTTTCTTAGTGTTTGTTTTTATGTCTTCCTTTTCATTTCTGATTTTGTTAATTTGGAGACTTTCCCTCTGCGTTTTATTTAGTTTGGGTAAGGGTTTGTCTATCTTGTTGATTTTCTCAAAGAACCAGTTCTTGATTTCATTGATTATTTGTTTCTAACTCATTGACTTCAGCCCTGAGTTTGATTATTTCCCGTCTCCTCCTCCTCTCTGCTGTGTCTGCTTCTTTCTGCACTAGGGCTTTCAGGTGTGCTGTTAATTTGCTAATATGGGATCGCTCCTTTACACAGGTGTTTAGTGCTATGAACTTTTCTCTTAGCAACGCTTTTATTGTTTCTGATGGCTCTGGGTATGTTGTGCCTTCAATTTTAATTGAATTTGAGAAAGCCTTTAATTTCTTTATTCCTTCTGGGACCCAGAGTTCATCAACTCGAGAGTTTTACAGATTCCATGGGTCTTTAGGCTTTCTGTTGTTTCTGTTGTTGGGTTCCAGCTGTAATCCATGGTGGACTGATAACATGCATGAGGTAGTTTCAATCTTTTTGTATCTGTTGAAGCTTGCTTTGTGAGTAAGTATATGGTTGATTTTAGAGAAGGTTCTGTGGGATGTGTGTGCTGAAAAGAAGGCATATTCTTTTGCTTTTAGGTGATTCATGCCATCTGTTACTGTCCCTATTTCTTCGTTTAGTTTCTGTCTTGACTTGTGCATTGGTGAGAGTGAAGTTTAAGTCTCCCAGTATTAATGTGTTCAGTTCGGTGTTTGATTAAGCCTCATTAATGTTTCCTTTATGAATGTGGGTCGTTTTGCTTTTGGTGCATAGATGTTTTGAATTGAGACATCATCTTGGTGCATTTTTGTGTTGATGAGAATGAAATGTCTGCCTCATCTCTTTCGATTAATTTTGGTTGAAAATCTCTTTTATTAGATGCTAGAATGTTCACTCCCACTTTCTTCTTAGGTCTGTTTGCTTGGAAAACTTTTTCCAGCCCTTTCCTCTGAGGTAATGTCTATTTGTTTTGCTGAGGTGTGTTTGGAGAGTTGAGGCCATTGATGTTGAGTGACATTAATAACCAATAGTTATTAATTCCTGTTATTTTGGTGATGCTGGTAGAGTAAGTGTGTGTGCTTCCTTTCTTTTGGTTTTGTGGATGTGGTGTCATTTATTTTTTGTGTTTTCCTGGTTGTCTTTAGCCTCCTTGGGTTGGAGTTTTCCTTTTAGTATCTTGTATAGGGCTGGATTTGTAGCTATGTACTGTTTAAACTTTGTATTTTTTTTGTGTAATATCCTGTTTTCTTCATCTCTGGTGATTGAAAGTTTTGCTGGGTAAAGCAGTTTAGGTTGGCATCTGTGGGCTGCAAGATATCTGTTCAGACCTTTCTAGCTTTTAGACTCTCTTTGAGAAGTTGGGTGTAATTTCGATAGGTATGCCATCATAAGTTACTTGTTCCCTTGAAGCTTTTAATATTATTTATTTGTTCGTTAGATTTAGCATTTTTATTATTATGCCATGAGAGGATATTGTTATCTGTTCTAATCTACGTGGTCTTCTTTAAGCATCTGGTATGTTTCTAGGCATTTATTTCTTTATGTTGGTGAAGTTTTCTTCTATGATTTTGTTGAAAATAAAATTTCTGGATTTTGGAGCTGGGAGTCTTCTCTTTCTTCTCATACTTTCATACTTAAGCTTTGTCATTTTCATAGTGTCCCAGATTTCTTGGATTTTTTTTCCTGAACTTTTTAGATTTAAAATTTTCTTTCACTGATGTTTCAATTTCTTTAACTGTATGTTCTACACCTGAGATTTTTTTCTTCCATGTCATGTGTTATGTTAATGATGCACGTGTGTGCTGTTCCTGTTCTCTTCCCTAGGTATTCCATCCCCAGACTGTCTTTGATTGTGTTTTCTTTATTACTTCTAGTTTCATTTTTAGGTCTTGACCTGTTTTACTTATTTCCTTCTCCCCCTTGATTGTATTTTCCTGCATTTCTTTAAGAGCTTATCCAGGCCTTCATCTGTTTGAATGTATTTTCCTGTATTTCTTTTCCTCCTTTAAGTTCTTTATCATTTTCATAAGGTCAGATTTACACTAATTTTCTTGTGCTTCCTCAGGATGGAGGGCAAAGGAGTCCTGCAAACAGCTCAGCTCTGCTGGCTCTGGTGGCTAACTGCTGTCTATGTCAGGTGGGTCAGGGAGATGGAGTCAGTAGCAAGGAGGGCTCTAAACTGAGTGTTGCTCAGGCTAGACACAGGCCTCCTTGTGATCTTTGTCCAATTTCTTTAAAAAAAAGATTTATATTTGTTATTATGAATACAGTCCTCTGCACCTTCAGGCCATAAACATGCATCAGATCACATGATAGATGGTTGTGAGCTACAATATGGTTGATAGGCATTGAACTCAGGACTTGTGGAAGAACAGTCAGTGTTCTTAACCTCTCAGCCATCTCTCAGCTCTGTCTCCAATTTCTTCATGAAGGCACTTAGTGCTATCAACTTTCCCTGTAGCATTGCTTTCATGATGTCCTATAAGTTTGTGTATGTTCTTCCTTTATTTTCGTATAATTTTAGAAGTCTTTAATTTCTTTATTTCTTCCATGACCCAGTGGTCATGGAGCCAGGTGCTGTTCAGTTTCCATGAGTGTGTAGTCTTTTCATTATTTCTGTTGTTGCTGAGGTCTACCATTAATCCATGGTGATCTGATAAAGAAGAATGGATTAATTCAATTTTATTGTGTTAGTTATAGTTTGTATTGTGACTTATGATATGGTTGATTTTGGAGAAAATTTTGTGTGGTGCTGAGAACAAAGTATTCTCTTTTGTGTTTGGGTGAAACATTCTATAGACATTTATTAGGCCCCTATGATTCATGACCTCTGATAATTTTATTATTTCTCTATTTAGTTTCTGTTTCTTTTTAAAACATTCTTTATTTATTATTTCTACAGTATTCTGGCCTTATGTGTGCCTGCCGCCAGAAGATGATACTAGATCTCATTACAGGTGGTTGTGAGCCACTATGTGGTTCCTGGGAACTGAACTCAGGACCTTTGGAAGAATTGATAGTGCTCTTGACCTCTTAACCATCTCTCCAAAATCTTAGTTTCTGTTTCAATGATCTGTCTATTGGTATAAATGGGATGTTGAAGTCTCCCACTATTGATGTGTAGGGATCAGTGTGTGATTTAAACTTTAATAATACTTCTTTTACAACTGTGTGTGCCCTTGTATTGGGGCATAGATGTTCAGGATTGGGATTCCCTCTTGGTGGATTTTTCCTTTTATGAGAATGAAGTGTCCTTCCCCATCTTTTTTGTTTATTTGTGGTTGGATATCTACTTTATTAGATATCAGCATGGGAATTTCAGCTTGCTACTTGGGGCTGTTTGTTTGGAAAACCTTTCTCCATCTCTTTAATTTGAGGTAATGTCTATCTTTGTTGATGGCATATATTTCTTGTATGCATCAGAATGACAGATCCTGTTTAAACATCTATTCTGTTAACCTGTGTCTTTTTTATTGGAGACTTGTGTCCATTGATGTTGATAGATTTTATTGTCCAGTGGTTGTTAGTTCCTTTTACTGTGGTGTTAATGGTGACAGTATGTTTATGTGCTTGTCTTCTTTTGGTTTTGCTGTTATGAAGTTATTTCTATCCTCTGTTTTCTTGGATCAAGTTGTCCTTGTTTGGTTGGAGTTTTCCTTCTATTATCTTTTGTAGGACAGGTTTTATGCATAGATATTTTTTAAAGTTTGTTTTGTCATGGAATAAGTGATTGTCTCCTTCTATCATGATTGAAAGCTGTGCTGGAAATAGTAGTCTGGGATGACATGTGTTGTTTCTTAATGTCTGTGTGACATCTGCCCAGTCCCTTCTGGCTTTCATAGTCCCTGTTGAGAAGTCAGGTCTGAGTCTGATAGGTCTGCCTTTAGATGATACTTATCCTTTCTCCCTTGCCAATTTTAATATTTTCTTTTTGTTCTCTAGATTTAATATTTTGATTATTACGTGACAATTGGAATTTCTTTTCTGGTCTAGTATACTTTGTATTTTGTAAGCTTCTTGTATGTTTAAGGATATCTCTTGCTTTAGGTTGAGTAAATTTTCTTCTATGTTTTTTCTTGAAAAATTTTCTGGTTCATAGTGTCTAGAATTTTTCTTCTATTCCAATTATTCCTAGATTTCATCTTTTCATGATGCCCTTTATTTCTTAGAGGTTCTTTGGTAAGGTTTTTTTTCTATTTAATATTTTCTTTGACAAATGTATCAATTTCTTCAATTGTATCTTCCATGCCTGAGATTCTCTCCTTCATCTTTTTTATTTTGTTGTTCATGCTTACCTCTGTGACTCCTGTTCTCTTCTTAAAACTTCCATCCCCAGGATTTTCAGATTTGTGTTTTATTTATTGATTCTATTTCCATTTTCATGTCTTGAGCCATTTTATTCATTTCCTTCAGCTGTTTGATTGTATTTTCCTGTATGTCTTTGATGGCCTCTACTTATTTGATTGTATTTTCCTGTATTTTTTTGAGACTTTTATTCATTTAGTTTTTAACTGCCTCTAACAACTTCATAAGCATATATTTAAGGTCACTTTGCTGTGTTTCAGCTACATTAGGATATCCAGTGTCTTTTTTTGTTGTTCTGGTTGAGCCATGTTGCCCTGACTTTTGTTGATTGTGTTCCTACACTAGCCTTTGCCTTCTGGTTGTCCATGGCATTGGCTGTGTGTTCCCAGAACCTGCTGTATTTCTCAGGCCTTTGTGCTTCATTGGTATTCTGATGGTGTCAAGATAGGTAGTAGAACCCTCATATGTGTGTTGGGAATCAAATTCTACTATTGCTGAAGTACCAGTGCTCTTAACTACTAAGTCATCTCACTTGCTCCTCTAGAAGATCTTTGAAAAGAATGAGCACCAGTTATTCTCAAGTTATTCTATAATTAGAGAACTTTTTTCCAAAGCTAGCATTATACTGATAACAAAGCAAGAAAGATATACAGTAAAGAAGAAAATTATAGATTTGATTTTTCTAATAGACATAGGCAAATAATTAAAATAAAATGCTTTTTTTGTTTTTTCGAGACAAGGTTTCTCTGTGTAGCCTTGGCCGTCCTGGCCTCGCTTTGTAAACCAGGCTGGCCTTGAACTTACAGTGATCCACCTGCCTCTGCCTCCCGAGTGCTGGGATTAAAGGTGTGTACCACCACTGCCCGGCTATAAAACACTTTAATGTATTTTAGAAACACATCAATATATACCAGTTTAAAAAAGGTGATGGACTATGAAAGAGTGAAAGGATAAAGGTTGCTTAGATGATTAGAATAAGACAGAAATGAGCACAGAGTCACTAGAATTAGCTACATCTGCACATTTGATATCACCATAATTCCAAGATTGGTTTTATACACTGATAGAAAATTGCTTTTTCTGGCTGATATTTGGCATTATGTTATAAAATGAGGTCCTATGTTTTCAATAACTTAGTAGGTAGCTCATTATGCCTTGACCAGGTATAGTATAATCTTCATGAAAAGTTATATAAAATGCAAAGAAATCAAATTTCTTGAGAATAAAAACATACCAAATGAAAGCATGACACTATTATGAAATTCCTTTAAGGACTGCAGAAAAGAGTATATATTGACACAAAATTGTTGCATTAAATGTCAAATCTTAGTCAGCCGTGGTGGCGCATGCCTGTAATCCCAGCAGTCTGGAGGCAGAGGCAGATGGATCCCTGTGAGTTCGAGGCCAGCCTGGTCTACAAAGTGAGTCCAGGACAACCAAGGATAACACAGAGAGACCCTGTCTCAAAAAAAAAAAAACAAAAAAAACCAACCCCAAAATAAAACCAAACCAAAATAAATGTCAACTCTTATCATTAGCACACATAATTGATATAGGAAATAGTTTTTTTTGGATCCTGTTGCAAAATTAATCAAATATGTGAATGAGCCAAGTGGAAGAATTCATAAATTAGGATTTCATCAGCAAACTGAACTAGTGACACAAAAGTAATAGTGGAGGATAAAAAATGTAGCATAAATTTCAATGTGAAAACACGATGACTCAGACTCAGTGATGTCTCTCTTTTCCCTTATTTTACATCCTTAGGTTTGGAGATAGGGGTTGAAAAAAAAAGAATGGGGAATATAGAAATATATAGGGAAGATAGAACAAAACATAGATTAGTGAATCTACTCAACTTAATGCCTCAATTGTCACTCACAAGGTTATTTTTAATTCTTTGGTATAGAATTTTGTAGATAGATGCAAAATAAGTTTGATTCTAGATACAGTGGTATAGAATTAAAATGTAAGTTTATTCTTCACACACATTATATATAAATATTTCTACTCTAATATGAGGTATTGTACCCCTATTACTCAATTATAATACAAGATTTACTTGCATAATTTGAAACTGCTAATGCAGCCTATTTAAGGATAAATAAGTTGCACAAGTTAATTGTTAGCTGATCAAATCATGGTTATGTCAATCACTGATCCACTTTTATCACAAGAATATACATTTTAGGTACAACATATAGATATGATTCTATAGAAAGATAAGGTAAGATAGTTAGATAAGGTCTTCACAAACCTCAGAGACATGCAGTATATGACATTTAAAATGTTTTTATTCTTTTAAAGATTCACTGATAATGAGACAAGGGAACTCCTGGCACCCCCAGCCTACCTCAAAGAGGTGATAAGCATCAAAGAACTTCCTTATGGAGATGGCTTCAAATGTGGCAAACAAGCCACTGAGCAAAATGTTGTCATTTCTACCACAGACAGAATTATGCTTAAAAAAAAGGGTAACCTTAGATGCAGGGAGAGTTGTCTGCCCAACTCTGCCAGGACAGGGTAAGCAAGTCCTCAATAGTTCCTGCCTCACAAATATGTATGTCAGATATATCGGGCCAGAAGGCTGAAGAAGATGCTCCAGCATAATAGAGTTTGAGTTACTATTCTGGTAGAAAACTATCTCTGTTATCTTGTCATTTGGAAAGCTACTAAAATGCCTCCTGGCACACTCAGGTAATCAAGTTTATTCCTTCTCAAGTCTCTCTTGGAGTTGAAGTTTAGTTGTTTTAGGGGTTAAGATGTTTTTATGTCTATATAGATGTTTTAAGTTGATAATGACAAGATGTAATGGAGATTGATTTACACTCAAAATTTTATATGCACTAAGATAGCAAAGATGTTTTCTTCAAAGTTGTCAAATACAAATAGCGAAAACAACAAGAATGTAATATTTGTATAATTCCTGATTGTTTCATGGTTCTTCTTACTATAGGTAGTTTAATTTATATGTGTGTTTGGAGGAGAGGGGAGGTAGGTATGGTGACTGGGAGGAGGGGATGATGGGGAGACTATGTTGGGGATATATTGTATAACATAGAGAATTATTATAAAACTAATGCATACAAATAAAACCATGATATGCTCACAAGAACATGTTTATCAGGACATAAAATGTGAATGTTTAAATAAGAATGTCCTCCCTTTACATCACATATATTTATGCTTTGCCTTCCATTCATGGAACTATTTGGAAATAGTGGCTTAGTAGTTGTGGCTCTTTTGGGACCTTTATATCTATGGAAGGGCTTTTAAGGATCTTTCTAGTGACAGTACGTATTTTCTGTCTCCTGTGTTTGGATCAGCATGTGACTCTGAACTACTACAATTGTCATGCTTTATTAGTTAGTTTTCCATTGTTGTGAAGAACCATCATGACCAACACAACTTATTAAAGGAAGGCTATAACTCACAGGTGTAGAGTTCCAGATGAAGATCATAGAAAGGTGAAGAAATTAATGGATCTGAGAAAATAGCTGAGTTTATGTCTGATCTATAAGCATGGGTGTGTGGAGAGAGAGAGAGAGAGAAAGAGAGAGAGGGAGAGAGAGAGAGAGAGAGAGAGAGAGAGAGAGAGAGAGAGAGAGAGAACAAAGCTGCACCTCCTATTTATTCCAAATTCCTCCACTACTGTAGACCAAGTACTCAAACAGTTGAGCGTATGGGGTTTGGTCTCATTCAAGGGATCAACATGTACTCTAACTATATGAAACTGTAAGCCAATTAAATGCTTTCTTTTATAAGTTTCTTGGTCAAGGTACTTTGTCATAGCAATAGAAAATAAACTAAGATAAAATGCATGCTGAAATGAAGCATACTTCTCTGGTGATCTAATGTGGTTTTCTGTAGGCAGCCACATCCACATGTACAGTGGTTAAAGAATATAAAGCAGGTATGAATTTCAATGTCAAGAGTGTATTATTTTTGTGGGAAAAATGAACTTTATATAACCTGTGATTTTCTAACAGCTGAAAGGAAGAGGAATACCTTCACTGAAGTGAGCTGGTTGCAGCTCACTTACAGATGTTTTCCATATGCTTAGCCATTGCAGATGATGGACAGGTGGGGATGCTTTCTGCATGCCTGACAATTACCTGTCTCATTGGAAATCTCATTCTCTGGGCAAGGAGTGGAGTCAAAGCAACAGGCAGCCTTGCCCTCCTGGTGGGTTCTCCTGAATCCAGGATAGCAGCTCTCACTACATAGAGACCGAGGAATCTGAGAATTAAGTGAGTGATAGCAAACGGTCGGGTATTTATGGGATTTGCCACCGAATATTCACAAGCATTATGCAATTCTAACATTATAATTGTATGAGGTGTGTGAGATATACAGAGCAATTGAGGCTGGTTCTCTTCTCATTGTATGAGCAGAAGTTAGACATCTGCAAATGTTCTTTCATGCCATACTAAGAATGGTGTCTAATGATAAGTCATAAAGAATCTATCACCAACACGAGGCCTTGTCTATGCATAGACATTCTTATCTCAGGCAGTCTCAGAGTTATTCTCATGTAGTGGGTTTAGCAACACATGTTACCTGCTTTTTCTGCAGTTTGAATTCTTTATATCCCAACTGCAGGCTCCTCCCTCATCACCTCCTGATCCTACTCCTTCCCATACTCCCATCGTGCTGTTTTGTTTTGACAGGGGCCTAAAATCAGAAGGTCAATGGGCCATTGGTTAAAACCTTCCAAGCTGGAGTAAAAATAAATCCTCTGTCAGATGACCTGTGAAAATGATTAGGGTCATTCTGACAAAGGTATGGTATTTATGGTATTTAAAGAAATGAAAAGCTTGGAAAGTAAATAGTTCAGCCAGCAAAAGTAGGTAGTAAGACAATTCTTCATATTGGTGGTAATTATGTATCTATGAGTGCACCCTGTATAAGCAAGCAATGGTCACAACTTGCTTGTTGTAAATTTCAAATGTATAACAGAGGTAGAATCAGGGAGAATCTCTTCCCGGTTTTAACCTTGATGTGAAAAACACCTCTAATATAGATATTAATTGCATTCAGGAAGTGATACCAAAGGATAATGGGAGCATCACTGTCCTTCTAAAATGTTCAAGTCAGTTTGACTAGAAAAGGTAGAACCAAACACTCTTAAACCCTGAGTATGTATGGAGAAAATGCTCACCTTCTTTAAAAATGTAGTTATTACAATTAAAATGTGAAAATATTTAAAGTTTCACTCTGTAAAATGAAGGATTTTGAGAGTCATCATTTACATAATAGCATTTAGAAGAGTTCAGGTGCATTGTGATAATTCTCTGTCTCTTCTCTTGTGTAATTGGAATTTTCTTTTTTCTTTTTTCTTTTGATAGCTTTTTAGTTCAGGCCTTTTCAGAGTTTATTTTTTTATTTTATTTTATTTTTTATTTTTTAAATTAATTTATTCTTGTTACATCTCAATGGTTATCCCATCCCTTGTATCCTCCCATTCTTCCCTCCCTCCCAGTTTCCCCACATTCTCCTCCCCTATGACTGTTCCTGAGGGGGATTTCCTCCCCCTGTATATGCTCATAGGGTATCAAGTCTCTACTTGGTAGCCTGCTATCCTTCCTCTGAGTGCCACCAGGTCTTGCCCTCCAGGGGACATGGTCAAATATGAGGCACCGGAGTTCGTGTGAAAGTCATATCCCACTCTACACTCAACTGTGGAGAATGTTCTGTCCATTGGCTAAATCTGGGTATGGCTCAGTTTCTAATTCTGGCATTCCTGCTCCTAAATTATCATTGGTGAACACACATTATTTGTCACTCCAGTCTCACAGAAGGAAATCTGTGGTCACTAACCTCAGTGTCATTATTCCTTTACACAAGAGCACAGTAGACTTAAGAATTCCCACAAATACTCTGTCAATTTTCTATTATATAATATTTTCCCCACATAGCTAACATTGAAAACATGCAAACCCCGTGGAATTACAGGCTTGGCCGAGAATATGGGGAAATCTCCAGTGTCTACTGTGGAAAAGAAGATTAATAAAACCCCAGAACCTACTTTTCCCTTAATAGTACCAGAAAAGTCTCTCAGAAGACAGCCAAATGTTGAAATATGAATGCCAAATGTTGAAAAGAAGTAATGGATAAATAACTTACTCGACCATAATGTCTCTGTTAAATTTCATCATCCTCCAGTCAGTTGTTTTGTTGAGTGGGTGGACAGCAAAATCAGGGAAAAATCCAGCAACCACCACATCTCCTTTACCATAAAAATAGTAACCTATTCTGACTAAGCACTCGCCGATGCTGTAGCGGCACACAAAAACGGGAAGCTGCAGCATGCAAGAGATAAAAATGCAAGAGAACAGCATGTTAACAAAGTATCTGTCATCTGTGAGCATGATAAGGTGACATCTGCAGTGTTCATCACATATATGCAAGGCTCATGTGTGTGCATGTTTCTTTATAAGTTTATTAGTGAATGAAGTTATCTCTTGATTCATCATTGCCAGTTGTTTCTGACATGCTATTCACCCCCTGTGGAATTGTCCAACACTTTCTTCCCACAGGCTTTGAATCTGAGGCCCTGTATTCAGAATAACACAATTTATGGATTAAAAATATTTTTAGTCTCTTCTCCAGGCAAAAACAGTATGATTTCATCCAGGACTACAGAGATCCAGTCCTATGACATGAAATCCTTAGTGAATTTGGCCACAAATGTGAACCAAGAAACAACTCATGGAAAAGCCATTTATGATGATACAAACATGTTACACTAGATGATGCCATGGTATATTAAAGGGAACAGGGCCAAAAAGGTCCATGCTAGGCCTGACCAAATCATAATAGCACACATCATGCACTGTAGAACTGGAGGCTATCAATCCCAGTTTTGATTTCCCAGTCTCTGCGAGTCATAGAATATTCTTTTTTTCCATAGATGCATGCCTGAATTCCAAAATTATGTCTATGCCCTACTAGAAACTGTTTATGTCTCTTTCTGATAAAACCTACAGTTCTGTTCAGGTGATTTCCTTATTATCTGTTTGATGTCATTGCAGACATCAGGTTTCTTATTTGAATGTGAAATTTGACTTTATATAATATTCTTATATCCACCATGAACCACTGAGTTGACATTTTGTCATGATACCCCCAAGTCCTAGAACACTGTCTTCCCATTAATTATTCATATCTGAGATCATAGTGTCCTTAAGAAATATAATACTATAGAAATATATCCACATTTTTCTCTCCAAAAAATGAGTAAAGTTTTCTGGGTAGAAGGACTCCATTCCTAAAGGCACAGGGATGAGTTAAGTCAGTGACTCTAAAATATTAGGCACTATAGCTGTGACACGTGTTGATGCAAGACTGCTCAGGGTGGAAACTATGCCCAGGAGAGAGTGTCAAGCATTGTGTAGTAAAAAAATAATAACAAAGCTTAAGTCACACACTGATCTGAACACATTAATAGTGGGAGACTTCAACACCCCACTTTCACCAAAGGATAGGTCAATGAAACAGAAACTAAACTGAGAAATAATAAGGCTAACCAATGACATGAATCAAATGGACCTAACAGGTATCTACAGAATTTTCACCCAAACCAAAATATTATACCTTCCTCTCAGCACCTCACAGAAGCTTCTCCAAAATTGACCATATAGCAGGTCACAAAGTGAACCTCAATAGATACAAGAAGATTGAAATAATACCTTGTATCCTATTCAATCACCATGGCCTAAAGCTGGACTTTAATAACAACAGAAATAGCAAAAACCCTACACACATGGAAACTTTCTACTCAACAACTGGATCAGTGAAGAAATAAAGATAGAAATTAAGGACTTCTTAAAATTCAATAAAAATGAAGGTACAACATACCCAAATTTGTGGGAAACATTGAACGCAGTGCTAAGAGGAAAACTCATAACACTAAGAGAGTTCATAAAGAGAGTGGAAACATTTCATATAGGCAACTTAAACATATATCTGGAAGCCCTAGAAAAAAAGAAGCAGAAACACTCAAGAGAAGTAGATGGCTGGAAATAGTCAAACTCATGGCTGAAAACAATAAATTGGAAACAAACAGAACAACTCAAGAATCAATATAACCATGATCTGGTTTTTTGAGTAAATCAACAAGATAGATGAACTGTTTGCCAAACTAATGAAAGGCAGAGAGACACTATACAAATCAACAAAATCAGAAATGAAAAGGAAGATAAAACAACAGACACTGAAGAAATACAAAGAATCATTATGTCCTGATTCAAAAGCTTATAGTTCATAAAATTTGAAAAACTGAGGGAAATGGGCATTTTCTTGATGGAAACCATCAAAGTTTGAGTCAGTATCAGATAAACAAGTTAAGTAGTCTTATTTCTCCGACAGAAATAGAAACAGTCACCAAAAGTCTCCCAAAGAAACAAACAAACAAAGATGCCCAGGGCCAGATAGTTTCAGTGCGGAATTCTACCAGACCTTCAAAGAAGACCTAAAACCAATACGCTTCAAACTACTCCACAAAATAGAAATGTATGGAACATTACCATATTTATTCTATGATGACACAGTCATACTAAGACCTAAATCTCAGAAAAATCCAACAGACAAAGAAAATTTCAGACCTATTTTTCTTAAAAACATTGACACAATAATACTCAATAAATATTTGCAAACCAAATCCAAAAACACATCAAAGATATCACTCACCATGACCGAGTAGACTTCATCCCAGGCATGCTGGTTCAATATATGGACATCCATCAATGTTATTCACCACAAAATGGAAGAAAAAAACCACATGATCATCTCCTTAGATGCCAAGAAAGCATTTCTCAAATCCAACACCCATTAAAGTGTAAAGACTTGGGGTTTCAGGGATACAAGGCACATATATTAACATAATAAAAGATACATACAACAAGCCAGTAGCCAATGTAAAATAAAATGGAGAGAAACTCAAAGACATTCCACTAAAATCAGAGTCTAGACAAAGCTGCCTTCTCTCTCAGTATCTCTCCAAAATAGTACTTGATGTTTTAGTAGAGAGATAAGACAACAAAAGGAGATCAAAGGGATCCACATTGGACAGGAGGAAGTCAAATTACCATTGTTTGCAGATGATATAATAGTGTACCTAAGTGACCCCTAAAATTCCATGAGTACTCCTCCAGCTAATAAACACCTTCAGCAAAGAGGTTGGATACAAAATTAACTCAAGGATCAGGAGACTAAACATAGTAAAAATGACCATGTTACCAAAATCAATTTACAGATTCAGTGCAATCCATATCAAAATACCTACACAATTTTAAAAGATATTGAAAGAACAATTCTCAAATTCATATGGAAAAACAAAAAACGCAGAACAGCTAAAAAAATTCGTACAATAAAATATCCTCCAGAGGAATCTCTTCACCTGATCTCAAGCTATACTATATAGCAACAGTAATTAAAACAGTGTGGTCTTGGCATAACAATAGGCTGGTTGATCAATGGAATCGAATCAAAGACCCCGAAATGAATCCACACACATATGGTCACTTGATTTTTGAGAAGAAGCCAAATCTATTCAGTGGAAAAAGGATAGTATCTTCAACAAATGGGGCTGGTCTAACTGGATGTCTACATGAAGAAGAATGCAATTAGACACACACACACACACACACACACACACACACACACACACACACACACACA
>OU015759.1:4230114-4260808 GCA_907169655.1 Acomys percivali | reverse complement strand
ACACACACACACACACACACACACACACACACACACACACACACACATATATATATAAAACCATGCACAAAACTCAAGTCCAGATGGAATAAAGATCTCAACACAAAACCAGATACATTAAATTGGTTAGAAGAAAAAAGGGGCAAAGAGCCTTGAACCCATTGGCACAGGAGACAACTTCCTGAACAGAAACCCTATAGCTCAGGACTTAAGGTCAACAATTAGTAAATGGGACCTTGTGAGGTTGAGAAGCTTCTGTAAGGCAGAAGACGCTGTCAAGAGAAAAAAGCAGCAGCCTACAGATCAGGAAAAGTTCTTCACCAACCCTACATCAGACGAGGGTCTAATATCCAAAATATATAAAGACCTCAAGAAACAAAATACTACCAAACCAAATAACTCAATTAAGTTTGGGGTAGAGAGCTAAACAGAGAATTCTCAACAGATGAATATAAAATGCCTAAGAAACATGTAAAGAAATTCTCAATGTCCTTAGTCATCAGAGAAATGAAACTCAAAATGACTTACATCTATCAGAATGGCTAAGGTCAAAAACTCAGGTGACAGCACATGTTGCTGAGCATGTGGAGAAAGGAGAATACTCCTTCATTGATTGGGGGAGTGCAAACTTGTACAACCACTTTGAAAATCAATCTGGCCAATCTGGTACGTTCTCAGAAAACTGGGAATAGGAATACCTCAAGAACTAGCTATTCCACTCCTCAGAATACACCTGAAAGATCCTCCACCACACAAGGACATTTGATTAACCTTGTTCATAGCAGACTTCTTCGTACTAGCCAGAATCTGGAAACAACCTGGATGTCCCTCAGTCGAAAAATGGATGAAGAAACCATGTACATTTACACTGTGGAATACTCCTCAGCTATTAAAAACAAGGACATCTTGAAATTTGCAGGCAAGTGGATGGAACTTGAAATGATCATCCTGAGTGAGTTAACCCAGACCCAGAAAGATACACATGGTACATACTCACTCATTACTGGACACTAGCCCCAGAGGGATGTCCTCTGAGAGTCTTCATTCAGCTAGAGATTGGGACAGATGCTGAGAATTCCTATTGGGACCGCAGGTGATAGAGGCATGGGAGAACGGGGAAATATTAGGACCCATAGTGTCCAGAAACCCTACAAGAAGACCATCAAGGATGGCAGATTGGGACCTAGTGGGGTCTGCTCAAACTACTTTACCAACCAACAGAGTGCATGTGATAAACATAGGCTCCCTATTCAGATCTAGCCAATGGACAGCACATTCTTGTCAGTTGTGTGGAGAGTGGGACTAACTCTGACATGAACTCTGGTGCCCCCTGTTTGAGCACTTCCACCTTGGTGGGGAGGCCTGGTGGCACACAGAGTAAGGGTAAGTAGGCTATCTAGATGAGACCTGATAGGCCATGTTCATTTAGTAGGTGAGGAGGTTCCATTCTGTCTCATGCCTAGTGGAAGATTACATGGTGAAAGAGTGAGGGAGGAAGGAATGGGAAGATACAAGCAAGGGAATAACAATTGAGAGGTAATCTGAATGGATTAATTAAATACAATTAAATATATATTATCTCTTATATTTTAAATATATACAGTGTTGTTTTTAACTAAATGATAAAACAAATAGATATTTAAAATTAGCTTGTATATAATTCATGAATGATTGAAACCACAGATCAAAGATGAAACTAAACAAATACAATTATTGGATCCATACTTTGGTTAGACCTATTTGAATTCAGAGGAAAAGCACATGGTAGTCTATATGTAAATAATGGATTTGACCTCAATGTGGAAAAAATAATGATATTATTAGCAGGAATTTGGAATGGAACAGAAGGTCATTATGCTAAGCTAAACATGCAGAATTAAGAAATTCTGAATTTTTATAGATTCTAGTTTCAACAGTGTATGTCTTGAATCTATGTGTATAGGAGTGTTTGTTGGTGTGTGTGTGTGTGTGTGTGTTTGTGTGACACAGACATCTTTACACAAAAAGTGAGGTCAGGCATTATTTGAGAAGTTCATAGGCCAACAGGAATTAGGGATGGAATATCTTGTGAAGCTAATGGTAAGAAAATATCAGTATACGCTTATACTGGCAATGCAGATTCTACACTGCAACGAAGAATAGATTACTCTGAAATTTGTTTAGGAAGAGTTTACACATTAAAATTACAGTTGATTCCCAATTATTTGCTCCTAAGATACTCAGCACAAGAATTCCTTACAGATATCACTTGAATGGAAATGAGTATAAAACAATACTGAAAAGCAAAGGTGAAGTACAAGAAATGGGCTATCACATTTAATTGATCTGTGGGAACTGAGGCTCTAGGATGGAGATCATGTGTTAGAACTCAAATATTTAACATAGTTTATTACTAATAGTGTAGGTGTTGGTTGAGGGAGGTCTCATTTAATATTTGAAATGATACGCAAAGTTAATGAGTTTCTTTGGATATTGTTGAACTTTTAAAAATCAACATTTAAAGTGTACATGAGCTGCTATTTTGTGAGGAGCTGGATGGTTTGTGGTACATCAGGACTCAAGAAATTTCTCGATTTCACCTGATTATTGGTTCTCCAAAACTAGAAACACAGACTTTGGGTAGATATTCTTTATTTGTCGCTGGTGTGACATATTTCACAGTGTGTATGTTCTGAGGTTCTCAGATTGCCCAGACAAGTTTCGACCTCTGCATTATAAAGACATGGTGGTACAATGCTCACCGTGTAGTCATGATCCATTTTGTATGCCCCTTCTCAATCAATAATTTATATATCACTGTGCTTAATCTAAAAAAATCTGCTGACACATAAACAGATATATAAGATAGTACTGAAACAAAACTTTCACTAAACAGCCTCTGCTCAGGGATTTTAATATCCATAAACATAAATGATGTCATGGAACCACAGACAGAACTGTTATCAAATATATTTATCAACTCATGTTTACCACATGGACTGTGGACCTCAGATGATAAGTCCCAGGGAAGATTCTTCCAGGAATGAGGAAGGGCCTAAGGGAAAAACAGAATCATGAATGTGCAAGTAAACTTTCCATTGCCCAGAAAAATAAAGAAGATAGGAACACATGGGTGCCCATTTGTTAGGCTGATATGCAAGACACTTAACAATCCACAACACAGGACAAAGATGTTCACTTTGATTTTGTTCTACTTGCTTCTGAACAATCTACTTCTCATGACGAGTTTCACTCCTTCCAGGTGCTTTTGGAGAAGGAAGAATGAAGAAAAGGACAGAGAGTTAACGAAAGCATGTTTTTTCTACCTTTATGCAGTGCAATTGTCTGTGGAGAAAGACTATTTTAGCTACATTCTGGATACACTGTAAGTGCTTTTTAAATTTTCATGTAAATTTCATCATAGTATTTCTGGAGAGGTCTGAAGATGAGAAACAGAACAATGCTTTGAATGTTGTCTTTTTCCTCCAATGTGCATGCAAAGAAACAACACCAAATTCTTTTATAAACACAATGCTATTTTATGAATTGAAATTGGCCTATAAAGTATTTTGTTTCTTCCATTTAGACTCCTGATTTCAAGGCCAGTAGTTGAGTGAACAATGCAATCTCTACCATGATCATAAAGATTAGCCCTCTGGTTGACAGTTTACATTGCACAGTACCCAGTGCTTTATTATCAAAAGATACCCCTAGTATTTCAATATGTTTCATCCTGAGAAGGTACAATTAAATGGCCATAGAGTGTGTTTCTGTCATTGTGTAACTATCTTTTCCTGTGTGGGGGCACCTAATATTTGTCGTACACCTAGGTACAGAAAGCTCTCACATAGATGTCCATTAACTCTCTAAAATTATCTCGATGTGGTCACTCTATGACTTCTGAACCTGCATCAAAAATGTAAGTAGGATTTCTGTCCAATGTGAACTTTAAACATGTCCTTATAGCTCCATCTTAACTTGAATACATACACAACCATTGACTTTTAAGGATTAGAAAGCCCAGTTCTTCATTTTCTATTTAGCATAAAGAATGAATGCTTAGATTATAAATTTTATGTTTGAAAATTAAGGCTATTTCTAACAGTGGTGACTACTTACTTTTCTTATAATCTGACTGGGTTATATTTGTAGCTTGTGTAGGTAGTTGACAGTAGAAGAATTTTCTAGTAGCTCATCTCTTCAGTTATAAGAATTATGTACAATATGATAGGCAGATCTGGGCCCAGGGGTTCTGCTCAAACTATGGCACCAACCAAGGACAATACATGTAGTAAACATCGATCTCTACCCAGATCTAGCCAATGGACAGGACATTTTTAACAGATGAGTGAAGAGAGGGGACTGACTTTCACATGAATTCTGGGGCCCCATATTTGACCACGTCCCCTTGATGGAAAGGCCTGGTGGCACTCAGGGTAAGGATAGTAGGCTACCAAGAGTAGACTTCATACTCTATGATCAAATAAAGGGGGAAGAGCTCACCCTCAGTCACAGTCATAGGGGAGGGGAATAGAGTGAAAGTTGGAGGGAGAAATGGGAGGATACAAGGGATGGGATAATAATTGAGATATAATATGAATGAATGAATAAATAATAATAATAAAAAGAAAAAAGAATTATGTGTCTTCCTTTTTAAGTCTAAGTTGTTTATTTTCTGACACTTCTATCACATTTGCCAATTATGTTTCTCTTTCAGTAATTTTACTAAGTATAATTGCATATTTTACTATGTGGTTACTGGATACATTTTGGCTTTATGGACTTCTGAGAGTTGTTTTTTTTAAATGTCTTAAATTTTTAATTTTTTAAAAAATTCTTATTAATTTTTTCTTGTTACATCTCAATGGTTATCCCATCCCTTGTATCCTCCCATTCTTCCCTCCCTCCCATTTTCCCCTTATTCCCCTCCCCTATGACTGTTCCTGAGGGGGATTACCTCCCCCTGTATATGCTCATAGGGTATCAAGTCTCTTCTTGGTAACCTGCTAGCCTTCCTCTGAGTGCCACCAGATCTTCCCCTCCAAGGGACATGGTCAAATATGAGTCACCAGAGTACATGTGAAAGTCATACCCCACTCTCCACTCAACTGTGGAGAATGTTCTGCCCATTGGCTAGATCTGGGTAGATGTTTAAAGTTTACCACCTGTATTGTCCTTGGCTGGTGCCTTAGTTTGTGCGGGACCCCTGGGCCCAAACTGCCTATCGTAATGTTCTACTTGTAGGTTTCTAGGACCCTCTGGATCCTTCTACTTTGCTATTCTCCCATGCTTCTCTCATCTAGAGTCCCAATAGGATGTTCTCCCCTCTGTCCCAGTTTCCTGGTAAGGGAAGGCTTTCGTGGGACATGCCCCTTGGGTAGTATGCAGATATAAGTGAGTATATACCATTTGAGTCTTTCTGCTTAGGGTTAACTCACTCATTATGATCATTTCTAGCTCAATCCATTTGTCCACAAATTTCTGGAATTCCTTGTTTTTAATAGTATTCCATAGTGTATATGTACCACAGTTTCTTTATCCATTCTTCTACTGAGGGACATTTAGGCTGTTTCCATGATCTGGCTATTATGAATAAGGCTGCTATGAACATGGTTGAGCAAATTTTCTTGTGTGCTGGAGCATCTTCTGGGTATATTCCAAGGAGTGGAATAGCTGGGTCTTGAGGAATCTCTATTCCCAGTTTTCTGAGATAGCACCAGATAGATTTCCAAAGTGGCTGTACTAGTTTGCATTCCCACCAGCAATGAAGGAGTGTTCATAAAGGGCATTTTAAAAGAGGCTATTTTGTAGACAAAGATTACACAGTGGCACAATTTCTAAGTGGAAAATTAATTATATTTAAACCTGAGTGACTCATTCAGAATGAAGGAGTATGTCTGATGTTTGTTGTTCAGATGATATGAAATGATTAAGAAGAGACGAGAGATTATTCTTCCCATAAAGAGAAACCAAAAAATCTTATATTGCAACTTTATTTTTGCCCTTTTTTTATTAAAAGGATATCATGAAGATATCCCATATGCTTTATTCTTTACATTCTATTTTAGAAACATGTAATATTGGCACAAACAAATCTCACTGTAATTTCTAGATGTTCCTTATTCTCAGTAAGATGCTAGGGTTCTGCTAGTATAACTGAAAGTGTGGTCAAAATATGTTTTAGCACAAAGAAGGAATGCTTAGATTGTAAATTTTATGTTTGAGAAGGCAGGGCATCACTAATAGTGGTGACTCCTTCCTTTGTCAGTTGACTGAGTTACATTTGTGGCATATATAGTTGATAGTGCTTGAGAACAGAAATAGAGAAGCTTCCTAGTAGCTCATCTATGCAGTTCTTTAAGAAATGTGTGACTTCTTTTTATGTCAAAGCTGTTTATTCTCCTATACTTTTACCACAGTTACTACTTACATTTCTATTTCAGTAACTTTACTAAGTATAATTGCATATTTTACCATGTGGATACTCTACACATTTTTACTTTGTGTATTTCTGACTGTTGTTTCCAAGCACAGCAAGCACTTTAGACTACGAGGCTACTCTGGCAGCTCAAGTAATTGATGCTGTTAATGTTTAGTATGAAAGAGTTAGTGTTTGTGTGACACAAGTTCAAGTATCAACTTTCTAATGCGTTTTCCTGAAATTTACAATGGCAATTTTTCTGTGCTGTAATAAAGGGCATTCTAAAAGTAACTATTTGTATAGAGAAAGATAACTCAAAGGTACAAGTTTTAAATGGAAATGTAATTATATTTAAATATAAGTGAATCATTCTGAGTGAATGATTATATTTGATGCTTATTTCTCAGATGATAGGAAATAACTAGCAAGAGATAGGAGTGATTTTTTCCCATAAAGAGAATAAAAGAACCTCAATTTAATTTTTGCCATGTCATATAAAAGCATTGATTATGTCCATACCTCCAAAGGCATACAGGCATATATCATTTTAAAATAGTATATTTGTTTATGTGTTTTACCTACTGATCATTGCCCACTCCCTCCTCTATTCCTGGTCCTCTGCTGTCTCTGTCTACTCCATCTGCATTCTCTGTTATTCAAAGAAGGGAAGTCCCTGACCAAATATCCTCAACTCATCAATCACACCAAGACTGAGTGTGTACTCTTCTTATGTGGCCTGAAATAGAAACCCCACCAAGGAAAAGAGAGTAAAAATAACAGGCAACAGAGTCTATGTCGGAGACAGTCCCAGCTCCTCTTACTAGGGGACCCACACTAAGCCTGAACTATGCATCACCTATATCTGTGTAGGGGGCTCTATGTCCAGTCTTTTGAGGGTCCTTTGTTGGTGTTTTAGTCTCCACAACCCCCTCTGTGCCCTGAAAAATTGACTGTTGATTTTATTGTGTAGTTCATGTTAGTTCTTCATCCTTTTATACTTTCCCCTACTTTTCTATAAGACTCCCAACACTCTTTGTCTAATATTTGGTTTTGATTCTCAGCATCTGTTTTGATTCACTGATGTCTGGAACCCTCAGGGGACATCTATGCCAGGTTCCTGTCTGAAAGCACAGCAAAGTATCAATAATAGTGTCAGAGGTTGTCTCTCTCCTGTGTTATGAGTCTCAGTTTGGGCCAGGCATTGCTTGGACATTCCCTAAATCTCTGTTGTATTTTTATCCCTGCATATCTTGTAGGAAAGGTAAATTTTGAGTCCTAGTTCCTGTGGTTTGGTTGGTATTCCCCTCCATCCATTAGGAGTTCTGTTTAGTTAGAGGGTGTCTTCTCATCTGAGTCACCACCATATTATCCCAGAACTGTCTTATTTATCCATCTTGTCAGAGAGATATCTCCACCCATGCCTTATTCTTACTGTTCAGGTGCTCTGACCTGCTGCATCAGCTCTCCCCAGGTCTGACATCCACCCTCATTTCTTTCTTTCTTTTTTTTTTTGTTTTTTCGAGACAGGGTTTCTCTGTGTAACCTTGGCTGTCCTGGACTCCTTTTGTAGACCAGGCTGGCCTCGAACTCACAGCGATCCACCTGCCTCTGCCTCCCAAGTGCTGGGATTATAGGCGTGCGCCACCATGCCCGGCCACCCTCATTTCTATCTGAGCTCTCTCTCCTACATGTTTTATATCTTCAACTTCTTCTGCTGTCTATTATATTTCCCTTTCTGAGGTAGAATAAAGCATCCTCTCTGGGTTCCTCCCTTTTACTCATTTTCTTTGGGTCAGTAAATTCTAGTATTTTTATCCTGTACTATATGGCTAAGTACATCTATGTGTGTTCTTGTTAGTCTTGGTTATCACACTCAGTAGATGTTTTCTACCTTACTTGTCTGACATATTCATGATTTTCTTTCTTTTTATATCTCAGTAGTGTTTCATTGTTTATTCTCCATTGTTTGCTTGAGTGACATCATTTTTTTCTGGATTCTAGCTATTATGACTAAAGCTGTTATGAATGTAACTGAGCAAGTGTCCTAGTGTATATGTCCATGTATGGGTAGCTATGTCTTGAGGTAGAGCTTTTACAAGTTTTCTGATAAAGCAACAGATTGATTTCCAAAGTCAGACATACATCTATTTAAAGATGCATCTCCTGTGTGTGAATTTATTTGAAAATAAACCAGTAAAAATGCTCTCCCTGAAAAATAATCTAAAAAAAACCCAACAATATGAAGATGGATAGAGAAGAATATGATATGTTTCCAACTAATTATAATTTATTGTTAGTACAGGCACGAAATATTGCCCCAGAAACACTCCTGTGCATTCATCAGTCATTCTTTCACTATCTTAGCCAATGCAGTTAATTTCATATGGGAATACCAGAAACTCAGAGACTCAAACATCATGTGTAATTTTCATATTTCTTTATATTTAATATATGAAATCATGATCAGGTTACAGCTTGGTCAAAACTTGTGGCCTTGTCTTTACCTTCTGAGCAAGTCCTCAATAACCACAGATGGAAATGCTTTCCATGGAATATGCATGTTTAGTGTAGATGAACGCACATGAAATTTTATAGGTGTTCCAAGTCTCCATATTTTTATGTTTACAAATCTTATTACATGTGATAATTGTTCCAAACATGGGGATAAAGACAATATCTTCAAGTACATTATAGTCACTGTATTGATTGCCAATGATTATATGTATACTTCTGAACATAATAAATATTGTACCATTTTACAGAACAACAACTGAAAGCCAGTTTCCTCTGGTTTTGGCTTTTTCTTTGGATGAAATTAACAGAAACGCTGAACTTCTACCAAATATGTCTTTAGTATTTAGAAGACCATATTGTTTAAATGTGTCAGAAATAAAATATCTCATTCGTTTTTCTCAACCAACTGATAAGTTTCCTGCTAATTATGACTGTACCAAAGTAGGGAGTTGTACAGTACTTCTTGCAGGACCAAACTGGGAAGCATCTGTACTATATCGCATATTCATGTACAGACATGATTCTCAGCAGGTGAGAGTTTGTGGGGTTAAAATTTAATTAATTTGTGTCTCCATGGTGACTTTGATAAGATGCAAAAAAGGGTGTAAAGAGGAGACTGGTCTTACTGGCCTTATGTCAATCTATGCAGTTAAATGGTGTTATTCAGATACTTGATGGGGATCTGGAATTTCTTTGTGTGAAATGAGGATAAGAGGAGAAGTAATAGGTAAGGGGAATTTCTAGAGATGTTTACAAATTCTTAAAAGTACATGCTACCTCATGCTGCTCCCTGTGTCCTAGGTTCTTCATCTTACTTATGGGCCTTTCCATCCTTTCCTGAATGACCGTGTACAATTTTCCTATATTTATCAGATGGCCCATGAGGATACATCTCTCCCCATGGCCCTCGTCGCCTTCTTACTTTATTTAAACTGGAACTGGGTAGGGCTGGCCATCTCTGACAATGAGCAAGGTACACAATTTCTCTCAGATTTGAAAAGAGAGATGGAAAAGGATACAGTCTGCTTTGCCTTTGTGAACATGATTCCAGTGAACATGGAGGTATACATGTCAAGAGCTGAAGTGTATTACAACCAAATCTTGACATCATCCACAAATGTTGTTATCCTCTATGGTGACACAGACAGTACTCTTGCTGTGGCCTTTAGAATGTGGGAATCTCTAGGTTTACAAAGAACATGGATCACTACCTCACAGTGGGATGTTCCTACAAGTAAGAGAGATCTCACACTTGACCCATTCCACGGGACTCTTGCTTTTGCACAGCACCATGGTAAGATTTCAGGTTTAAAAAATTTTGTCCAGACATTGAACCCTCTCAAATACTCAGATAAATATCTAGCAAGACTGAAGTGGATGAACTTTAACTGTGAAGCCTCAGGATCTAAGTGTAAGACAATGAAGAACTGCTCATCCAGTGCCTCATTGGAATGGCTAATGGCACAGACTTTTGACATGGCCTTCAGTGATAGCTGTTATGACATATACAATGCTGCATATGTTTTGTCCCATGTCATTCATGAGATGCTTCTTCAACAAGTAGAAAATCAGCCAATTGACAACGAGAAAAAACATGATCATAGCTGCTCGAAGGTAGTGTCTTTTCTATTGGATTATACATGATCTTAACAATGTCGTAGTTTTTAAGAGTCTCTCAGATGATTAACTGAGTGAACTAGGAAATGTTTCCCCAAAACTTAGGTTTCTAAATGTTTTTATGCTGATACAATAAATATAGAGCTTTGTATAGAATTTAATACAAAGGTATTGGAATGAAAGACACCATTTATCAGTGAAAATAAGTGACTCTGTAACAGAGCAACTGAATATAATCATACCTGTTGTAATACTGGAAAGATAATTAGTCTCTTCTCATTAATTGTCACTATGATGAAGAGATGACTGTTTGTTCATTAATTCTGAAAATTGAGGTAATAAGTTCAGGGGATTGTTTTCTCAATTGATTCTCCCCAAATGTAGTCTCTTCTCCTTCCTCAAAGCCTTAGTGTAATTACAAGGAAGAGTTATGTGAATCAGTTTATTACACACACACACACACACACACACACACACACACACACACTCATTTGTTTGAATATATATTCTCACTGTATTTGTGTTTCTATGTGTGTTTCTGTGTGTCTGTGTATATCTGTGTCTATGTTTGTGTGCACAGATATGTGTGCACTTGTGTGTGTGTGTGTGTGTGTGTGTATTTCTGTCCATCTGACTATCTGTCTGTTTGTAGAAGTGAGCATAAATTGTCTCTGTTTCAATGCCCTTGTGTATGTTTGTTTCTGTTTTTTGTATGTTTCTGATTGTATTTGTCAGTGCATGTGTCTGTGTGTTTTGTATATTGGATTGCACATATGTATATCTCTTGCTGTGTGTGTGTGTGTGTGTGTGTGTGTGTGTGTTTCTGTCTGTCTCTCCTTTGATATTGTGAGCACGAATTTGTTTTTGTTTCAATGTCTCTCTTTGTGAATGTTTGTATCTCATTATTTCTCCCTATGTGTATTTGTCTGTGCATGTGTGTCTATGTATTTGTTTGGTATAATTCTGTACTTGTGTGTCTGTTTGGGTGTATATGTCTGTCTATGCTTGTATGCTCAGATGTGTCCATGTATGTTAATGTGTTGTAAACAAATATGCAGGTATATTATGTGAGTATCTCGAGAGCGATATGGGTCTCTCTGTGTGCAGATGCGTGTGTGTGTGTTGCACATCTATGTTTGATGTATATGTGCTTGTCTATGCTTGTGTTTCTTAGTTTTCTTTCAGTGAACTAAAATTCTACAAACATTATGACAGATTAATATATCATTTTGATTTCATTGAAAATTTCTACCTGATACCTTCAATAAAATTGCTTTTCAGATAAAATCATTATACATTTTCTCCTGTCAAGGAAGGGCATATGTATTATAGAATACTTTCTGTTTTTGAGATGCACTCCTTGATGAGAAAGACCCATTTCACTAGTCCTAATGGAGACAAAGTGACCATGAACCAGAAAGAAAAACTTCAGAAAGAGTATGACATTTTCTACATTTGGAATCTCCCACCTGATTTTGAACTTAAGGTGAAGATAGGAAAGTTTAGCCTCGATTTTCCACATGGTCAACAGCTCCATTTATCTGAAGACATGCTAGAGTGGGCCACAGGAAGTCGACAGGTGGGTTTAAAGAACTGTACTGATTTCCATTCCATACCATTAAACACTATGTGTTTAGTTGGTCCATTTATGCTTTTTTATAAATTAGTGAAATGAAATAAATTGTCACATAAGGAACCTACCTCTAGTCTCCTATGCTACGTTTCTTATTTTCACTATTTTTAAATGTTACCTTTTATTTGTCCTTTGAGGAGTTCCTGCAATAGTTACACTGTATATTACTACAAAAGAACTGTATTTTTGTTTTTAAATATGAATTAGAAACAACTTTTGACCACTCATTTATAATATTTCCAGTAAAGTGAGCAATAGACTCATGGTACCATTATTATTACCATACAGTGATTTCCTCACTTATTATGAATCTGTGATAAAAAAAAGTTAAGGAGACTGAGACTAAGTGTAATGATGCAGTAAATTAAAAATCCAAAGGCATTAGAACACAAATTCATCATTCCTTTTAGTTTCAATTATTGTTTTAATTTAAAAGTTTTATTTTATTCATTTTACATCCCAACCTTAGCCAACTCCCTCATATCCTTCCAGGCTCACCCTCTCTACTCCTTCCCTCTATGCCCCTTCCCTAGTCCTCAGAGAGGGGAATCCTTCTCCCCTACTCACTGACCCCAGCCTATCAAGCATCATAAAGACTGCCTGAATACTCTTCCTCTGTGAGATGATAAGGTTTCCCCATCAAGAGGAAGTGATCAAAGAGAAGGCAACAGTTTTATTTTATATGTTTGCTTAAGCCTTCTGACAAAGTATATCTAAATTGTCAACCCTTCTAATCACAAATTAATAATGTTGTGATACATATTAAATATTCTATGAAGTATTACTTTGTATTTTCTTTTTTTATATGTTATGGGTTTTCTGTCTGGATATATGTCCATGCAACACTGGCTTATGTGGTGTATATGGACATTAGAAGGGTGATGCAGGTTCCTGGGAATGTGAGACAGCTTCGATGTGCAAACTGGGTGCAAGAAATCACTTCTTATTCACACTTTTTCCATGCTTCCAATCTAAATTATGCCATGTAAAGGAACTGCTCACTATAGTATCCTTGCTGGTCCTCTTAATTGTTGTATAGTTCATTCAAACTAATGAGGCAGTATCCAGTTTCCTTCTCTGTGTTTGGAGGTATTGGTAGTAATACATTTTTTGCTGTGCAGAAATTTGTGAATAAAAAATTCCATCAAGCTCCAGAGTATGTTATAGGAATGAATTCTGAAGTGGTTTCTTTTAAGGTGTTCTATTCCAACTATTCAAACACAAAGTTGTTTAAATGTTAAAGATGCTAAGTAGAAGAATTCAGGTTGCTCATGTACTCTGGCTTTTGCAGTTAATAGTCATTCTCAGATTGATAATGGGAATCTGTGTTATCTAAAGGAACACAGGATGTGAAGTTTAGCTACTGAAATACATATGTATTCAAAGGCAGCAGTTAAATATCATGTGTGTTCTAAACACAGCTTGATTGAGCATTACAAAAACATACACCGGAATAATACTCAATACTAAAAAAATATAGAACCATTGCTCTGCTTCTAGATATGCATATGAGGATACATGCAGAAATAAACAAACATAAAAATGATGATATCAAATCTACCTAGCTCAAAATGTTACAGTCATAGTCTTAAATGAGATTATGTTCAATGATATGCTAAATACATAATTCAAAGAATGATTATTAGAATGCTCTTTGAAAAGTGAGGAGACATAAATTACCTCGGGAAGGATAAGAGGGATCACAGAAACTACCATAAAATAAGCCACTGAAAGAGTAAGAAAAAGGATTTCCATGAAAGTACAAAATAATAAAAATATTCAAGCAGAAAATATGTAAGGGAAAACAAAATAAATGAAATAAAATTCTAAATAAAAAATATCAGCAAGACAATAGTTCAAGATAAAGACAGGATGGCAAAGCGTGAATATTAGGCATAAGTATTAGAAAATTCAGACAGTAACAAAAATAAAAGAAAACATAAGATTCAAAATATAGGAGACTTGAGGGTTTCTGATTAAAAGACTATATTTACAGTCCAGAATCACAAGGGGGAAAAGAAGGACACACTCAACTCATCAACACTATATCTAGTACAATGTAATCATAAATTTCAAGTGAGATGTGTGCCCATCGAGATACAACAGTCATTTATATAGCAAACATTTAAAATCAGTAAATGAACAAACCTTGCCATATTTAACTTAAAATTAATTTTGTGACAAAGACATAAAGTTGAAGGTTGAAGTACAGAAGACTCTGCCATAGCAAGTCCCCAGCTGTTTATCAGTCAATGTCACTATGGACGTTCTTACAGGAGGAGAGCAATAGTGATGTATTTCAAACATTTAACAGCCAACCACAGTAACTAAAACAGAAAAGTTATTCCTCATAATAGAAGGATACAGAGCAGAGTTCAATAATAGACACAATCACAGGAATTTATAAGCACAGAAAAATTACCATGAAAGATGCTAATTGAACCACTTCACATGATGAATGCAAGGATCAAAGGAACACATAGAAAGCACTCAGCTCCAGAGAAAATCAACTAGTAGAAAATGATCAAATACTACATATCAACAAGTAGACAATATTCTCCAAATAATCTACAATAAAAATTTATTGTTAATGATCACATTCTCTAATAAAAATCCATAGACAACAAGATTGGTTCAATAAGACAACAACAACACCCCAAAAATATTTTGTTACTTCCATAGGAAAAATGTTATTTTTAACCTGAATGGAATCCCTCTATAAAAATGTGGGTGATACATCATTAAAAGTGGAAACCAACCAACCAACAAACAAACAAACAAAATCCATGAAAACATTCACTTTTATGGACATGAATGGAATACTTCTTAAATAAACACCTATCAAGACAGTTCAACAACTCACCAAAATATTTGTTCTCTGACCCAAGTGTGTTTCACTCAATAAATGCAATCATGATTCAAAAATGCAGTTAAGTGATATAAGTCATGTAAATACACTCTAAGATGGAATTATTTGGTTATATAAAAATATTCATAAAGGTATTATAAAGTCCATTATCTATTCAGAGTAAAAAAAGAAACATGTCAGAATACAAAGAACAGGTAATATCTTGACAGAATTGGTTTTTTTTATCGCAAGCCGACTGAAAGCATTGTACTAGATGGAGGGAAAAATATAAAAAAATTCAATTAAACTAAGAATGAAGCCAGGTATGTGTGGTGCACGTTTTAAAACAAACAGTTTGTTGGCAGATTTAGAATATTCTCTGTTGATATGTGACCAGTTTGGCCTAGATAGCTAATCCAAGGCAGGCAGTGTGACATAGAGACCATGCCTTAAAATATTGCACAGAAATGGGGCAGCAATATGCACTCTCTCCACTCTTCTTCAAATTGGTCATTAAAATCTTACCAAGTGCCTAGCCAGAGATGTTGATAGATACTGGGACTTCCTATTGGTACTCTAGATGAGAGAGGTAAGGATGAATGGGGAAATAGAAGGACACAGGGGTTCCTAGAACCCTACAAGAAGATAATTAAGGCTGGAAGATCTGGACCCAGGCGAGTCAGCTAAAAATACTGTACAAACAAAGGACAAAGAATGTAGTAAACCTAGAACCTCTATCCAGATCTAACCAACTGACACCACAATCTCCACAACTGTGTGGATAGCAGGGACTGACTCAGACATGAAGTCTGGGATCCCCTAATTGACTACTTCCTCTTGGTGCGGAGACCTCATCATGCTTAGAGGAAAAGTAAGCAGGCCACCAGAAAAAGACTTCATAGGCTGTGATCTTTATTTTCTTTAATTTTAATTTTTAATTTTTAAATTTATGTGCATTGATTTCAGATCTTGGAGTTTCAGACAGTTGTGAGCTGCCATGTGGGCTCTGGGAATTGAACCTGGGTTCTTTGGAAGAGCAGGCAGTGCTCTTAACCACTGAGCCATCTCTCCAGCCTGAGACTGTTATCTTAAAATGGGGGAGAAGGATCCTTTCTGTCACAAACCTGGAGTAGGGGAATAGGATGAAAGTGGGAGGGATGGGGAATTGGAAGATACAAGTGAGGGGATAAAAATGAGATTTGATCTGAATAAATTACTTAAATAAGGAAATTTTTACCATGTGCCAAAATAACTGTGAAAATATATTTTAAAAAGAGAGAATGTGTACAATTATAAGTGAGTATATACGATTTGAGTCTTTCTGCTTTTGGGTTAAGTCATTCAGTATGATAGTTTCTAGTTCCATCCCTTCGTCCACAAATTTCAAGAATTCTTTTTAATAGCTGAGTAGTGTTCCATAGTGTAGATGTACCACAGTTTCTTTATCCATTCCTCTACTAATGAACACTTAGGCTTTTTCCAGGTTCTGGCTATTTTGAAGAAGGCTGCTATGAACATGGTTAATCATATGCCTTTGTTGTGTGCTAGAGCATCTTCTACGTATATTGCAATGAGTGGAATTGCTGGAGCTTAAAGAAGCCTAATTCCAAGTTTTATGAGATAGATTTCCAAAGAAGTTGTTTAAGTTTGCATTCCCACCAGCAATAAAGAAGTGTTTCTGTTTCTCCACATCCTCACCAGCATGTGATATCACTTGAATTTTTGATCTTAGCCATTCTGATAGGTGTAAGATGGAATCTCAGAGTTGTGTTGATTTGCATTTCCCTGACGACTAAAGGCATATATACTCACTTATAACTGGACACTAGCCCAAGAGGCATGCCCCATGAAAGTCTTCACTTACCAGGAAAATGGGATAGATGTGAAGACATCCTCTTGGGACTCTAGGTAAGAGAAGTATTGGAAAATGGGGAAATAGAAGGATCCAGAGGGTCCTAGAAACCTACAAGAAGAACATTATGACGGATGGATCTGGGCCCAGGGGTTCTGCTCAAACTATGGCACCAAGCAAGGACAATATGTGCAGTAATCATCAAATCCCAACCCAGATCTAGAGAATGGACAGGACATTTTTCACAGTTGAGCAGAGGGCGGGGACTAAGTCTTACACGAACTCTGGTGCCCCATGTTTGACCACGTCCCTTTGATTGGGAGGCCTGGTGGCACTCAGAGGAAGGATAACAGGATATCAAAAAGAGACTTGATACCCTATTATCATATAGAGGGTTAGGAGGTCCCCCTCAGTCACAGACATAGGGGAGGAGACTAGGGTGAAAGTGGGAGGGATGGAGGAATGTTAGGATACAAGGAATGGGATAACAATTTAGACTTGAGCTATTTCCCATTTTAGATGTGTTTTAGTCATATCTTGCTAAGTCATTGCTTTGATTAAACTTTGGCCAAGGACAAAGTGAGGAAGAAAGGTTGTTTTGGCTCATGGGTTATAGACAAGGGAAGACAAGGAAGGACCTTGGAGACTGAAACTAAAACACAGGCCCTTGAGAGAACACTGCTTACTGGCTTGCCCTGTGTCATTTCTCACACATGCTTGCTTAGCAAGAGCATTGCCTTTAGTAGACTGGGCATGCCTACAATCAATACCAAGTAGTAAAATGCATTAGTGTTAGAAAGACAGGCTATTCTGATAGGGAGAATTTCTCAGGTAAGGTTCATTCCATGTTCCCTATCTTTTTACTGGACTTTGTGTCAGCTTGGTGTAAATCAAGAAGAAGACCAGGCAGCAAGCTCTGTAGTGTCTGCACAAAGTACACTAAAATTCTGTTTCCATAATGTCTAAAATTTGGTGAAGAACTCCACTTTTCATCAACTTGTTTTAATATATTCACACGTTTGGCATTATATAAAGTGCTAACTGACATGTGGTACTTCAGCTTTTGTATATAAAATAAGCTTATTGATAGCTCAACATCCTAAGATGATATAGTTATGAATGAGGTAGGTAAAACTTAATATGAATTTTATTTCCTCAGATGGTGCCCTCTGTATGCAGTGCTGACTGTCGTCCTGGATTCAGAAAATTCAGGCAGGAGGGGATGCCAGCCTGCTGTTTTATTTGTACCCACTGCCCAGAAAATGAAATTTCTAATGAGACAAGTGAGTGTTCCCTGCTGTGATAAACTCTACTTTGATAATCCTCTCAACAAACAAAAGGATGCTGAAGGAGTCTAAAAGGCAACTACAAAAATGAAATATACCTTTTTCTCCATTATCAGTCATAGGAATGCAAACACTAACAATGTCATAATAACAACAAGAAAAACCCTTTTGCCTAGATGTACATTTTGATTCAATTTCTGTCACATCATGTTTTCTCAAAGAAACAAAATCAAACTGCAATGTGAGCACATTCTGTATGAGATCTGTCCTTGTGATTAATTTCCCCTATAACTAAATGAATGGCAGATTCCAGTCACGAAGTTTCAATATATGTATTTATTCTTTTTGCATGTATATATATGTCCCTAAACATGTTTATGTACACTGTATATGCACAGAATCGAATAGAGGATATAATATGGCACCATAACTTACGGACTGTGTAATGGAGGTGCTAGGAACCAAGTCTATATGCTTAGAAAAATTAGTGTAGAGATAAAAAATTACTTGCAAAATTATCAGAAACTGCTGAATATGAAACAGAATTTGTGTGATTTGTAGAGGCCCATTTCATTTTTCCCCCCTTCTTTATTGTAATTTATTCTGATTACATCCCAATTGTGATTCCCTCACCCATTTTCAAATGTCTGATGTGATTTGTTTCTAGGAAGGTGAGGATAATTGTTCACACATGGTATACAAAATATAAGGAGTCTTATATCAAATATTTTATAAATAGCTCCCAATTAATAATTTCATGAAAGAATAGATTAGAATGTTTTTGTACTGAAAACAATTAGTCACAAACAGTAACATTTTATTGCAACCTACAAAACCAGTTTAGTAAAATGATTATATATTTATGTTTGGCGAACTGGAAATGGACAATGAATAGATTTCCTACATTTGCCTGTCATACTATGCAATGAAATTAAGTTCTTAAAAGATATTTCTGGTCAATAACATGGCTCAACATTTAAATCATTTGCCACTAAGACTGATAGCTGGAGTTCATCCCCAGGACCCATAGAGTAAGAGGGGGCAAAGAACTCTCAGAAATGCCTTCTGAAATCTATGCACTCAAATCGCATACATAATTATTAAACATCCTGTAATAAAATTGTTTTAAATGTAAAACTGAATAAGAGCTAATGGTAATTAATTCAATAAATAGAAAAATGTTAATATTATTTTTAGGTGTGTGTGTGTTGTGCGGGTATGTGTACACAAGGGCAGATGTAGGTGAGAGGCAACTAGTACCTCTACAATTAATTTGCAGGCAGTTGTGAAACACCTCACACAGGTTCTGGGAACTGAACTCAGGTTTTTTGTTTTTGCAAGAGCAGAACATTTGCCTGGCGTGGTGGCACATGCCTTTAAGCCCAGCACTTGGGAGGTAGAGGCAGATGGATATCTGTGAGTTCGAGGCCAGCCTAGTCTACAAAGCGAGGCCAGGGCAGTGAAGGCTACACAGAGAAACCTTGACTCGAAAAAACCAAAACAAAACAAAACAAAAAACAAAAAAAAAATCTAGGTCATTTTTGTATGTGGGTTTTTGTTTTACTTTTCCCATGCTTCTTATCAATATATATATATATATACCTCAGAGTATAGTCACAGAGTCTGGGTCTCACGAGATTGAAATGAGGGAAGCAGGAATGTGCTGGATGCTTCCCATGAAGGTGAGTCAAGATGAAGGGCTTTGTAGTGCTCAGTCTGTAGAGAGGTTTCTACCTTCAGAGACAGAGCTAGTGCTTCTTATGATCAAGACTCAGGGATACTTTCTCAACACTGCCAGATTAGAACATAAATAAGGACATATTAATAATTATTTTTTATTTTCTAATGTTTTAAAGCCTTTATATTACATTTATATACCGGTAAATATTACTTCTCATACTGACATTCCTACTTCTTCCAAATGATTACTAAATTTTTCAGCACATCTGCTACATTTATTTGGACACACTAATATAAATAATAAGAATTAATATATAGAATCATTGTTGTACAGCAATGTCCTTCAATTATATTATCATTGATAAAATGGAGGTATTGCAAAGATTTCCCAACAGACTTATTGAAATGTCTTATTAATGAACTGCTGAAGCTGCACTAACAAATCTTTCCTTTTTCAAGCAGACATGGATCAGTGTGTGAAGTGCCCAGAGGACCAGTATGCCAACACAGAGCAGAATCATTGCATTCCAAAAGCTGTGATCTTTCTGAGCTATGCAGACCCCTTGGGGATGGCTCTGGCCTTAATGGCCTTGTGCTTCTCTGCCTTCACAGCTCTGGTTCTTGGGGTATTTTTGAAGCACAATGACACAGCCATTGTGAAGGCCAATAACCGCTCTCTGAGCTATATCTTACTCATGTCACTCATGTTCTGTTTCCTCTGCTCATTTCTCTTCATTGGCCATCCAAACTCAGTTTCCTGCATCCTGCAGCAAATCACATTTGGAATTGTATTCACTGTGGCTATTTCTACTGTGTTGGCCAAAACAATCACAGTGGTTCTGGCTTTCAAAGTCACAGCTCCTGCAAGAAGGATGAGATACATTCTGGTTTCAGGAACACTTAACTACATCATTCCTCTCTGTACACTCATCCAAATTATTCTTTGTTCAATCTGGCTAGGAGCTTCTCCTCCAGCTGTTGATACTGATGCACACTCTGAGCATGGCCGCATCATCATTGTCTGTCACAAGGGTTCTGTTATAGCGTTTTACTGTGTCCTAGGATACTTAGGCTGCCTGGCCCTGGCAAGCTTAACTGTGGCTTTCTTGGCTAGAAACCTGCCTGACACATTCAATGAAGCCAAGTTCTTGACATTCAGCATGCTGGTGTTTTGCACTGTTTGGATCACTTTCCTGCCTGTCTACCATAGCACCAAGGGCAAGGTCATGGTGGCTGTGGAGATTTTTTCCATCTTGTCTTCCAGTGCCGGGATGTTGGGGTGCATCTTTGTTCCCAAGTGCTACATAATTGTATTCAAGCCACACACAAATTCTCTTCCAAAGATCAGGGAGAAATCATATTCCTAAAGGGATATCTCACCAATGCTTATTTGAAATTAATTCATTGATTCACTTTACATTCTGGTTTAAACCCAGTATCTTCTCTCCTTCCAATCCCACCCTTCCTCCCTCTCACCCATCACCTCTCCCTTATTCCTCAGATAAGTGAAGATCCAATTCTCATCCACCCAGCTCACCAAGTTGCATCAGGACAGAGTATGTCCTTTTCTCCTAGGGCATAGGAAAATAGTTCCACGAAGAGGAATGTATCAAAAGCGTGGCAACAGAGCCCGTGTCAGGGACAGCTCCCAGGGCTCTAACTAGAGGACCTACATGAAACACAGGTTTCCCATCATCTACATCTGTGTAGGAGACCTAGGTCAAGTTCATACATAGTCCATGGTTGTTGCTTCATCTCATTAAGCACCTCCAGGCCCTGGTTAGCTGTTTTTGTTGATCTTCTATTGGAGCTCCTATTACCTGGAGGTCCTTTTCTCCTTTACTCCACTGTTTTACAAGACTCTTTATGTGTCACTCCATGTTTGGCTGTGTGTCTCAGCATTTGTTTTGAATCACTGCTGGGGGAAGCCTTCCAGAGGGTAACTCATCTAGGCTCCGGTCTACAACAGAGCAGAGTACCATTAATAGTGTTGGTGGTTAGCTCTCCTCCATGGGTTGGTTCTTGTGTTGGGCCAGGTATTCTGACTAGTAAATTAATTCTAACCAACAACTATAAAGTTTGTGCATGACCTACAAATACTGAGTGACAGCACAAGTTTTATATGATTTTAGAATAATTCTCACTCTTTCCTCTAATGGTGTTACAGCAGTCATGGCTACTACAGTTATCTGCATCATCCCAGTAGTCTTGCTCTCATCCACTGATATCACAGTTTGTAACTATTCAGGTATAGTGTGGTGCAAAGTGTAAACGTTCTTTTCCTCTGTAAAATAAAGAATGTTCAAAATCAAATCAAAGTTCTTCTTTTAATATCTGAGTGAATGACTTTGAAGCCCATTTTGTAGTTATTAAAAGTCTGCAGATGTTTGTGGGAGAGTGTACTCCTGTTTTCACATGATGATAAAACAAGTTCCTACTTGCTGTGGGAAGCCAAAGGAATCCTGATATTATACAAGTAGTTAGAAGATTTGAACTTAGAAGCGAAGGCATGGCTTGATAAACAGAAAGAATACTGAAGAAAATGGATTGACATCTCAGGATTTAATGGCACGTCCTGATCTAGAATAAGACATGATTCAATACTCAGCCCTGAAAAAATTATATTAGCAACTCTGTGTAACAATAGTTCCAAAGCATAAGATGTCCTCTTCTGGGGTACATGGTTACCTGAACTCACCTGTGTACAAAACAAAACACAAACACAAGACCCACACACGGACACACACATAAATAACTGATAATGCATAATATTTAAAATTAGAGGAGAATATTGTAATGACTCTGCATAAGGATGCTGCTTTTGTATGTACAGTTAAGATGCCAGACTAAGTACCTACTAAAGAGATATTTGGGAAGAGATGACTGAGACTCTCTTTATGCATACCACATATTAACCTTCTATATTAAATCTCCCATAAGAGACACAGTTGAATGATTGACAAGAGGATAAAATAGTCTCTTTATCATGTTTGAATTTTAGATGACTATGATGATCAAAACTCTCTGCAGTTGTCATATTTCTATTGAAGGACAACATGGATCTTAAGCAGCAGCATTTCACTAAGAACTACCAAACAACATTTGTGTTTGCTTGCTTGCTTAATCTTTGTTTCTTTGTCTGTTTTATTAATAACCCTGGATATAAGGATAAGATTTCTTTTTAAAAAATATTTTATTTTCATTTTTTATATAAGGCTGTTTTGTAATATGCTTGCAGTGATCACAGAGACTAGAAAAGAGATTCCAGTCCCATGATCTGCCAGTAAAATGATCGAGGGCTGCCATTTGGGTACTGGGTAGGGATTTCATTATATTTTCTTTAAGTATTTTGCAACCCTTTTTATGTTGTAGTTCATGGATATCATTATACATCTTCTAGAATTTGGTCACCTTCTCAAGGACATAATCTATGAGTTGAATCATGAGGATAAAAGACCATCAGCCCAGTGGCAACAGACTTTAACTGAGCTATTAAAAGCACCACAAATAACGTCTAAGAACTTTCATTTCATTTCGTAGCGTTATAGGAAAACAAGTGAAAAAAAAACTACCTGTATGCTGTTTGTATTGAGTCAACACTAAATAAATAATCATTTGAGTAATATCACCTGTATGAAGGGTAATATAATTTGAGTGATTTTGGCTAAGAACTTTCACTATTACAACCATTCCAGGTACTATTTCATGACTTTATTTACTGGATGTTACATGTAACAACATTGAATATAATATTACTCAATATTTCATATCTTGTGTCAACATTTGTCCACACTTGTCCAAATTTTAAAAGACATCAAACCTTTTAAAAGGGGTTTCTAGAAGATCCCATTTATCCCTTTCTGTTCTATGACCATTTCATTTAAATGTCCTGTAAAATTTTTCTATAATTGCTTGTCCTATAGGCGAGTAAAACATAATTGTAACATTTTCTATGTTATAGTGTCTAAATAATTGTTGTATTCTATAGGACACATATGTTGAGGCATCATCAGATTCAATATTAAATGCCTTTGCAAGTAAGCAATCACCTCTAATTATTGTACAATCTCAGAACCATCCTTTTTAGAATTCAAGGCAAAAGCCCCCTGAAATTCTCTATAAGACTGTATGGAATGGTACCCATGTTTTGTTTTTTGAAACTCTGCAAAATGGAACACTTAAGCTATGGTAAGCAATTGCTTTAAGGTGACATTAATAGAACCTGTAAATTCTTAAATTTTATTTAATTAATTTATTCAGATTACATCTCAATTGTTTTCCCTCAATTGTATCCTCCAATTTTCCCTCCCTTCCACTTGTACTCTATTCCCCTCCCCTAGGTCTGTGACTGAAGGGGACCTCCTCCCACACCATACACTCACAGGCCATCAAGTCTCATTTTGGTAGCCTGCTTATCCATTTTCTGAGTGCCACCAAGGGGTAGTGGTCAAATATGAGGCACCAGTGTGCATGTCAGTGTCAGTCCTCACTCCCCATACAACTGTGGCTGTCCTGTCCATTGGCTAGATCTGAGGAGGGATTCAATGTTTATTGCATGTATTAGACTTGAGAACATCTATTTTAAATTCATCATATTGACCTTCATCTATTAATTGTTTTTGAAAATATTACACATATTCTGATTCTGATGGTTTATCACTGAAGCCTCTAGTGTTTCAATGGGATAGCAGTTTTTAATTTTGTCACAAGGTGGCACTGTAGGCCTTATATTGGATTTCCCTGAAGCTCCTTATTTTATTGAGACAGGGTGTCTCTGTTTAACAGCCCAGGCTGTCCTAGACTCTCTTTGTAGACCAAGCTGGCTTTGAACTCACAAAGATCCACCTCCTTCTATCTGCAGAGTGCTGAAATTAAAGATGTGGGCTGTCAAGCCTGGTTTCCCTGAAGATTTTTAAAAGTAGTTTAAGGAATATTCTAGTCTCTGTTTTTACAACCTTCATTTTAGCATTCACTTTTTCAGTCTCCTTTTACTCTAAGTCTGACTTCTTTTGATTTTCTTTAAAATGATATATAAATGTGAGTTATGATGGAATATGGTTTCTGGTATGGTGGCAAAAAAATTATACAGTGTACAACCCCCAATTCTATAACATTTTTCATTTTTAATATGTAATATACTTTATCTTTTAATCTCTTTAGTTTTCTCACTTTATGGAGACTTGTTTTATTATTTGCACTCTGTGTTTCTTTCTATGACTATCTGATTTGTGTTTCAAGAATCAGATCATAACTCAGGCTATGGCAGACCCCATACCCTCAGAGCCGTATGTTCCTACACCAAGCCCAGTCTCAGCTAGGTCATTTTGCCTGTTCACACAGCAGCCCGACTTCCTAGACTGTCATGAGTCCTTAGGTTTCCTCAGTCTTGGGAAATGCCTATGGGTTGATAAAATAAATATTTTGAAAATAATGCATGCATATATTATGAAAAATATACTAATAATCAGCCCAATATTTATCAATATTTATCAGAAGACAGGTAAAAACAGAACAATTTTTAAAAATTACACTAAAATGCAAATAGAAAGACAAACTCTGAAGACCAAATTTGTAACTGTCATCCTAAGGGGGGGGGGCTTCAGGGAATCTGGTTCATACAGTTTTATTTCAAAGCCTCTACATGATTCCCTGGAGAATCCATCTGAGAGTTCTATCAGCCATCCTGAAGAGAGCTCCTGAGCCACAGGATCATCCAGCCTCTGAAGCATGGCTTTCCCTGCCTTCCCAAGGAAGGCAGCCATGTCTCCAGAGACACACAGTTCTACCCTCCAGTCCATGGACCTTTCCACCTTACCAAAGATAGGGATGCCAGATTCCAGAAGCACCCAGTCTTTGACTCAAGACTCCCCTCACCCTCTAGTACCCCAGCAAACAGCAGAAACACTCATCGCAAAACAGGGACAACTAGCTGGGTAACAGGGTAGGAGAACAACAAAACTAACAATACCTATGGCAAAATTGCACATCAGAACCAAAGGATCATACTACAACATGCCCTGGATATCCTTAGGGAACAGAAACAAAGGAAAATTATCTTAACTCTATCCTTACGAAGATAAAAGAGACTTTAAAGAGGAAAAGAGTAAAATCCCGTAAAGAAATACAGGAAAATACAATCATACAGGTGAAAAAAAAAATGACACAAATGGTTCAAATCCTGACAATGTAAATAGAAACAAAAGGAAAACACAAACTGACAGAATACAGGAGATGGAAATTTAGGAAGTAGAATCCAAATGACACATGTAGGCATCATGAAAAGAAGACAAGAGATGGAGGAGAGAATCTCAAGTGTAAAAGATACAATTGAAGAAACTGATACATCTGTCAAAGAAAATGTTAAACCTAAAAGGCACCTTACACAAAACATCCAAGAAATCAGGGATGCTATGAAAAGACAAAATTAAAGAATTATAGAAATAAAAGAAAGAGAACATTCCCAGTTGCATGGAACAGAAAATTGTTTCAAATAAATCATACAAGAAAACATCCCCAATCTAAAGAAATAGAAGCCTATAAACATACAGGAAGCCTACCAAACACCAAATTGATTAGACCAGAAAAGGAAGTCCAACTGCCACATTATAATAAAAATACTAAATGTACAGAACAAAGAAAGAATAATGAAAGCTGCTAAGGACAAAGGCCAAGTAACCTACAAAAGCCAACTGTCAATGGTGATAACAAGATATTCCCTGTCAAAACCAAAGTTAAGCAATACCTGTGCAAGTACCTAGCCCTAAGAAAGATACTAGAAGAATAACCCCAAGACAAGAAGATTAGTTAAACAATGAAAAAACAGGATATAAATAAGTCCACTGCAGAAAAAGCAGGAGGAAGCATAAGCATGCACACATGCACACACACACACACACAGACAGAGACAGAGAAAGAGAGAGAGACAGAGAGAGAGAGAGAGAAAGAGAGAGAGAGAGAGAGAGAGAGAGAAAGAGAGAGAGAGAGAGAGAGAGGGAGGGAAGGAGAGAGGGAGAGAGAGAGAATCACTACTAAAATAAAAATAACAGGAACTAACAAACATTAGTCATTAGTATCTCTCAACCTTGATAGACGTAAACATAATACCCAATAAAACAACATAGGGTGTGCATTACTTCAGATGAGGGCTCTACTTAATCAGTACCATGTAGAATCCAGTGCTTGTCAGCGAACATGATCTGCAGGAGACGCAGAGACCAAGTGTTAACAAGCCAGCAGGCTCCAGAAAAATGGTTGTTTCTAAAGACAGGTTAAGACTCAACTTCATATATGAGTTCACTGTACAAATCTTCATAGGAATGGTAAACCCAAACTGAGGTTTCCATAGCTTTTTCTCAAGTGAATTCTGCAGCCACAGGTGGTAATCACAGGGAGACCATGTCCTTTTCAGGGTTTTAATGCGTTATGCCAGTCTTGTTTTTTTTTAATTGAATTTTTTTTTGTTCAGTGTGAGTTTCAAAAGCTAACTTGTTCAAAAGATTCTTCATGTATATGTATGTATTTTGTTGTAGTATGAAACAACTTTTTGAAGAATACAGACAAAGTTTGCAATTCTAGGAGTTAAAAAATGACAGAAGCCAAGAAAAGGGATGCTTAAACAGGATGCTTCATGTAAGAAAGACACCTCATCAACAAAGATAGACATGATCTAAGAATAAAGGTCTGAAAAAAGGTATTTCAAGCAAATTTACCCAAAAATGAAGCAGAAGTATCCATTTTAATACCTAATAAAATAGAATTTCAACAAAATAAATTAACAATTGTATAGGACACTTCATATTCAGCAACAACCACAACAACACAAACAAACAAACAAACAAAAAACCCAAAAAACAAGAAGAGGACTCATCTTATCAAGATCAATGCAATAAATACACAGCAATACAATGCCATAAATACACCAATATTTATAAAAGAAACATTTCTAAAGCTTCATTCTTACATTCTGAATTCCCACACCTTAATAGTGGGAGACATCAACACCCTATTCCCACCAAAAGGCAGGATATTGAAATAGACACTAAAGAGAAATAATTAAACAAACAGGTATCACGTGTCAAATGGACATAACTGATATCTACAGAGCTTTTCTTCAAAAAAAAGAAAAAGAAAAAGAAAAAGAATATATCTTCTTCTCAGTATCTCAGAGAAGCTTCTCCAGAATTGAACATGTAGACAGTCACAAAGATAGCCTCATGAGAATTGAAATAACACCTTGTATTTTATCAGATCGCCATGCATTAAAGGTGGATTTAAACAACAGAAAGCCTACAACCTCATGAAAACAGAAGAAATCCCTTGCTACTCCTGTAGATTAGCTCTGGGAAAGGCAAACAGAGAAGCCATGTGGATATGAGGTAGGGAGAATTGAGGAGGCAGTGAATGGTGTTTAAGGGAAACTAATCCTTACCTGAACAATGAGCTAGAGGAACCAGTTGTTGAGGAGAGGTTGAGGAACAGAGAAAAAGGAAATACTCAGGGACTCAGGCATAGATTCTTGGCCTAATACTGGTGTTAGGTATGAGTTTCATCTTGTGGAATAACATGTAAATCTAATCATATAGGTGTTATTTACTCCCATAATTTTTGTCTTTGTTCCCTTTTTGTCAAACTTACAAAAATGCATCTTGGTGGAGGAAATGTTTATTTGCACTCCGGGTTACAGTCCATCATTAACCCCAAAAAGATACAAACAAACAAGACAAGACAAGAACCCATGTCATAAAATGTACAATTAATATATGATTAATAATTTAAAATGAAGATCAATATTATATGTTGTATTTTCACCATTGTACATCTATGCATAAGGCAAATTATCAACTGTCATCCCATGACTAGATACAGATATTATAATGAATAGTGTATTTAAATGGTTCCTTCATTTAATGAACATATATTAGTATTACTGATAAATCTGACACTATGAAACTTTAAGAAGTGTGCAGGATTAGTTCAAGATAAAAGTAGTATAAGGAACCATTATCAGAAAATATAGTTTTGAGAGTTATTTAGTAAAGGTATTCTAAGAGGTATCAGCAGTAACAGAAGATACAACACAGATTTGTCAGTAGGGAAATATGGAGAACATGGAAACAATATGGTGTGTAGGTTTCTTAGTATTTCCTGCATCATATAATTTCCTGTGGACATTTGAGTTTTTACAGAGAAGCAAGACCCATAATATGGATAAAACATAGGGTCTTCAACAAATGGTGCTGCTCTAACTGCATGTCTACACACTAAAAATGCAAAAAGATCCATATTTATCACCCTGCACAGAAGTAAAGGCCCAGAGTATTAAACACCTCAACATTAAATCCACACACACACTAAATTTGTTATAAGAAATATTGTGAAAGTGCCTTAATCTATTGTCACAGGGGAAAACTTCCTGGAGATGACACAAACAGGTCAGGCTCTAAGGTCACAATTAATAAATGGGACGTCATGAAATTGAAAATCTTTTGTAAGACAAAGGGCATTGTCAACAGAACAAAACAGGAGGCTACATCCTAGGAAAAGATCGTCACCAATCCTACATCTGACAAATAATATCCAAAATTTATAAAGAACTCTAGAAATTCAACACCACCAATAAAAGCAACATAATTAAGAATTGAGGTTCAGATCTAAAAAGAGAATTCTCAATGGAGGAATATTGAATGGCTGAGAAACACTTAAAGAAATGCTCAACCTCCTTAGTCATCAAAGAAATGCAAACCAAAATGGCTCTGAGATTCCATCTTATATTCATCTGAATGGCTAAGTTCAAAAATTCAAGTGACAGTACATGCTGCTGAGGATGTGTAGAAAGAGGAAGAACACTCTTCCACTGCATGTTGGAGTGCAAACTTGTGCATCCACTTTAGAAATCAACCTGGCACTTTCTCAGAAAATTAGGAGCAATGCTACCTCAAGACCCACCTATGACACTTCTTGGCAAATATCCAAAAGATGGTCCACCACACAAGAAGGAAATTGGCTCAACTATGTTGATGGAAGCCTTCATCATAATAGCCAGAATCTTGAAATTCCCTAGATGTCCTTCATTCAAACAATGGAAAAAGAAACTGTGGTACATTTATAAAATGGAATAGTAATTAGTTATTAAAAAAGAATGGGACAGATCCAAGATGGCGGCGAGCAGTGTGGACTGTGTTTGGAAGCTCCAGTGAACAGTTCGGGGAATTGCACAGATTTCTGAGTCAGGAACACCAGGATCCCGACACCACGGCAGCAGGAGTGCTCCACAGTTCAGAAGGACCAGGGTGCGGAGGACCTGCGTGCCCCTACACACAGGAGGAGTGCGGATTTTCTCGGTTCAGAGCAGTGGCGGCATGAGCGGCGTCAGCAACACCAGCAGCAGCAACTGAGGTTTGCAGCTCAGAGCCATCCAGTGGAGGCGGTTAGTGTGGTGGCTGGTGGGAGTTGCTGCGGGAGAGGGGACACTGGACAGGATTTGGGTCACGTGGTGCTTTGTGACCCAAGCTGGACTCGGCAGACAGTTCAGCCCCAGAGTCCCGGGTACAGCTCAGGGCGCAGTGCTGTGGAGACACTGACTCAGCGCAGCGGGCAATTCTGCCCAAGGCAACAGCTTAGCACAGCCACGGCTCCCCTGCTGTGATGCAGGCTGGGTGGAGAGCTCAGTTCCAACCTAGGTGCCATCTCAGAGCAGCCACAGTTCACCTGCTGTGACATAGGCTGAGCAGAGTGCTCAGTTCCACCCTAGGCACCTTCTCAGCGCAGCCGCAGTTCACCTGCTGTCATGCAGGCTGGGCAGAGGGCTCAGGTCCACCAAAGGCACCACCTCAGCACAGCCGCAGTTCACCTGCTGTGACGCAGG
>OU015759.1:4178075-4216700 GCA_907169655.1 Acomys percivali | reverse complement strand
GTGTGTGTGTGTGTGTGTGTGTGTGTGTATGCATCTGTGCATGCATGTCTGTGTGCGTGCGTGCGTGTGTGCATGCATGTGTCTCTGTGTGTGCATGCCTGTGTGTGTGCGCGTGCGTGTCTGCCTGTGCACCTGGGTTGGTCAGGTGTCAACATGTATGATGCCAAGTCTCCCCTTCTGCCACATGGGTTCAAGGGATTAAGCTGAGGGCCTCAGCCTGGGTGTCACAGCCCATACTGTGGCTGCTTCTCCACTCTGTACTTCGCCTTGAACTGTGATCTAAAATAAACCATCTCTGCTGAAGGTGCTTGCATCAGGCATTCTATCAGTTTTGAGGGAAACAGCTGACGTGGCACACATACTCAGTGACAGAAACACATACAAAACAGTGTCATCCAGGTTTGGAAAGGGGAGGGCACCAGACACACTTGTCCCACACATACATAAGTGTGAGGAAACAAACAGGAAGAAAAAAGGAAATGAATGAATTTTAAAATACAATTAATTTATTTTTATTTTATCTAATTGGTGTTCTGCCTGCTTGTGTATGTGTGGGATGGTGTCAGATACACTGGAACTGGAGTTACTGACAGCAGGGAGCTGCCATGTTGGAGCTGGGAATTGAACCCAGGTCCTTTGCAAATGCAGCCAGAGCACTAAACTGCTAAGCCAACTCTCCAGCTCCCAAAACTTTTTTGAAATGGAGAAGGAAGCGCTGCCTGCCAGCCAGAGGACGCTGGGATACGTGAAATGAGTCAGGCACAGGAGACAACTTGGCTTGTTCAGTGCCCTTGAGTGAGATCACGGTTAGTGTTTCTCTCCTGTGTCAAATAGCTGACTGAGACAGCAGGGAGGAGGGGAGACTCATCTGGCCTCAGCTTGTCAGTCCAAGGTAGCAAGGGATGGTGTGGTGAGATCCAGGTTAGGGTGGTGGTGGCTAAGGGGGCAGAGAGAGGGGCATGCTGGGACTTCCTGGCTCTCTCCCTTCCCCTTTAACTCCTCATCTTGCTCCTACCCTACAGGATGGTGTCTCCTACCTACCCTAGGGTGGGCCTTCCCAGGCTCAGCTAATCATCTTTGAAAATGTCCTTGCACACACATACACACACACACACACACACACACACACACACACACACAGGTGTGCCTCCATCTCCTACGGGGTTCTAAACATAGCTGACAGTGGAAACGAACAGTCAGGCTTGGAGAAGGCAGGGAGGAGTGGCTGAGGGCATACCATTTCCACTACACGAGCTGAAACGTCTCTGGAGAATTAGCTCAGAGGTTAAGGCTGTTCTGTCAGAGGACCCAGGTTCGATTCCCAGTACCTACACGGTACCTCACAGCCATCTGTAACTCCAGTTCCAGGGACTCTGACCTCCATGGGAATCATGTGTGCTTAAGACTTACAGATGTACATGCAGTCAAAATGTCATCACAAAATATAAAAATAAATCTTTTTTTTAAAGTTTTTAGGGGTAGCAGGGGGTGGTGGCACATACCTTTAATCCAAGCACTCAGGAGGCAGAAGCAGGCAGATCTCTGTGTTTGAGGCCAGCCTGGTCTATACAGCAGATTCCAGGACAGCGAGGGCTACACAGAGAAACCCTGTCTTGGAAAACAAACAAACAAAAAGTTTCTCGGGGCCACAGCTTCTAATGGCAACAGAAGCAGGAGGATGTCCTTGAGCACGGGTGACACGGGTGACAGCCCAGGACAGCTGGGGACCTGGAGAGAGCACACACAGCCTTTGTCTTTTATGTACAAAAACTACATCCTGGTTGTCACACTGCAGTTAGCGAGAAGCAGAACTACAGGAGCATTACAGCAAGGGCAATGCATAGGGACCTCGCTGGGAAGATGGACCTCTTGCTCTTTGTTTTGGCAGGTGTTGGGGCCGCTGTGATGGGTTTCAAGATAGAACGGTGCCTCTGACATGATGTGTGTTGTGCTAAGATTATAATGGGCCTGGGAAACAGCTTGGGCCCACTACAGAGGCAGCATGCGGTTTCTGTTTGCTTGTTTTGGTTTTTGGTTTCTGAAGACAGGGTTTCTCTATGTAGCTTTGGCTGGCCGGGAACTCAAGAGATCTGCCTGCTGCTGCCTGCTAGAATGAAAGCACACACTACCACACCTAGTGAGTAGTTTGTCTCTAAATAAGGGAGCTCCTTGGGCTGCTGTGGGTGACAGCAGAGAGTTGTGCCTCTGTCCTACTACCCCACAGGGCCTCACCCACTCTCTACCCTTTCTTGAGCAGGACCGTGACATAGACACTGTCCTCGGACTTCAGTCTCCCCTTGGGTTGTCTACAAACCTTCTGCCTCAAAGCCACTCTCAGGGACAGGATACACCCCCGTTCTCCAGGGCTTGCATGCACGAAGTTGCTCACACTCTTGGTGAAGAAACGCAAACAGAGGGCACATGGCTTTGTGTCCTTTTTCCTGGTGTCAACACTAAGCCTTCCTCCAGGCTGACTCCCTGGGTCACTCCTGCCGTAGTCATGGTTCTGTAACTCCCACCTAACACCCAGGTCTTACAGGCTCGAGAACTCTTGACCATCCTACTGCAGGATGACGTGCCACTGTGGAGTCTCAGGGACTCCATCTTTTGTCATCCCTCCTCCCCTGCCCACCGCTGGACTACTGAGCCTTCCCATTATCCAAACGCCTATACTTATGAATTGTGAATGGGGATGGATCACAGCCATCATCACAATACACTGTATCCAAATACCAGTCCTTGTGCCTTAAGTATGGACAAGTAAGATAGTCAGGCTCAGTGGTGCACATCTGTACTCCAAGTGCCTTGGGAGTCTAGTAACAAGGACCCAGAGCTTAGCACAACAGGCTCCGCCATAGAAGAACCATTCAGGCTGTAAAACTCAGCATGGAGACAGAACCACCTGCCAAAACCAATACAAAGACCTAATCCATCAAAGCCCTTAGTTCTCGGAAAGTCTTTAAACGGACTAACCTTCCTCTTTGGCTTCTGGAGTTCCGCTTCTGGCTGACTGCTCTTGTTAACTGCAGTATGTCAACCCAGAATATGGGCTTTGTCCTTAAAAGCTCCCCATGAGAAAGACTTGGAGCTGCAGTGGGATCCAAACAGACAGTGTAGACACTGACCAGCTAATAAAACCTTTCTGGTGGCTTAAGCCCAAATCCAAGCAGAATTCTCTGGTGGATAAGCCACACTGAGATAAGAGAAGTACTCAGCCAACAGCTGGAGTCCAGCCTGGGAAACATAGTAGACACAATCTCAAAAAGAATTAATCCCTGGAGTCAGGCGGAAAAGGCAGGTGGACAGATCTGTGTGTGTCCAAGACAAGTCTTGTCTGCACAGGGAGCTCCAAACCATCCAGGAAACTTAGTGAAACCCTGTCAAAAAGAAAAAGAAATAAAGACAAAGAAAGAAAGAAATTAAGAAGAAAAGATTCCCGGGCATGCTGCTACCTCTTTAATCCCAACACTTGGGGAGGCAGAGGCAGACAGATCTCTGTGAATTCAAGTCCAGCATAGTCTACAAAGTGAGTCCAGAGCAGCCATGGCTTGTTACAGAGAGAAACCCTGTCTCAAAAAAAATGAAACCAAAAAAGGAAGATATGTCATGACCCGTTTTCTCTTCATTTCTTTAGATGCTCACACAGACATAGGCAATTCTTCGAACTGTGCTTATAGGTCTGTCCAGATGCCTCAGGAGATAAAAGTGACTGCCACAAAGCCTCATGACCTGAGTTCAATCCCCAGGAACCACACGGTGGGAGAAAATGGACTCCTCCAAAAAATAAAAAAATAAACAAAGCTTCTAGCTGCTTTTTCCATTATCACACTCACACTGGCGTTTGCCAGCCGTAACGGTCTCAGTTCATTACTCCTCTTCCTTGAGGAGACTTGCAGACACTGGTAACGCTGTTAGCTACACTTTGTTGTTTTCCAAACTTCTTGTAGAGTTAAGTAGTTCTGTGGAGTGCTGCATAAATTGGCAGCACGCACACAAGTGCCCTTCCTAACATAAAGTAAATAAGTAAAAATGTAATTTTAAAAGGAAGCAGAGGGGCCGGTAAGAGGGCTCATTGGTTAGAAGCACTCACTGCTTTAGCAGAGACCTGAGTCCAGCAATCTGTAAGTCCAGGGGATGATAGCTCTGACCCCCATGGCCCCGGAGGCCAAGTCCAATTCTCTCAGCCCAACACTGCATGACACCTTGGAGCAGACACTCCCTCATCAAAGTACATTCAGCTATGGGGATTCTGATGATGGTGGTGGTGGCTGGGACCACATTTAGAGCAGTAACCCACTTGTCTTTTTTTTTTTTTTCAATTTTCCGAGAAATAGGATCTCTCTGTGTAGCCTTGGCTGTCCTGGACTCACTTTGTAGACCAGGCTGGCCTCGAACTCACAGTGATCCACCTGCCTCTGCCTCCCCCACTTGTCTTTTATTTCAACATTTTATGGAACTTAAAAGAGTGAGTGTGAGTTGTGCTGAGAAACAGGGCTTCTCTGTGTAGCCCTGGCTGTTCTGGAATGCCGTCTCTAATCCAGGCTGGCCTTGAACTCAGGCTGCCTCCCCAATGCTTGGATTATAGGTATGCACCACCACCTCCGACTGGTCCATTTCTAATCTTTCCAAATAACATGAAGGGCCCTAGGAGCCCTGTTAACACTACACTAGTGCTCAGTCCTGACAAATGATTCCACAAACATGTAAGTAACGCATAGCATCGCTCCAGAGGCTCATTCAGGAGGTTCAGAAAGTCCAGGCCAGCCTGGGTTACTACAAAGATAAGATTAAAGTCTAGCAATACCTGATAGCCCCTGAACTTGGGGCCAAAATGACGGACTCCCTTCCTCAGCTGGGTTCCCTCCTCTCCCCCTGATCTGGGGAAACCCCAGATCCTCTAAAAACAGTCACACAGCCCTCAGGGAAAATTACAGGCCCAACCCTTTCCTGAGGATTCCTGGGAATATCCCACCCTATGCTAATGAGACCTTAGTTTTCAGCAAATGAACTTTAACCTTACTTGCCATTCTTCCCCCACCCATAGGATAATTAAGTACTGTGTTCCCCTTCTTTTGATAAGACTGTGACATTGCATGTAAATGAAGTATCCTGGGCATACCAAGCCACAGCAAGCTAAAACACACTCACCTTCAAAACCCCTCCCATTGCCCAAGGTTTATAATGTCCCTGACTTAGGAAATAAATGTACACTCACTCCATTCCTCCACCATGACTGTCTGAGACTCCTCATTTATTCTGGGGAAAGATGGGCTCCCTATTCCCTTAAGAATTAACCTGTGGACCCTTGGGGCTTGGCTGCCAGGCATCTATAGCTACATCAGTCACCACTGAAGAGCAAGCAAGCCACGTACCACCAACAAAGCAGTGGACAGACCTGCATTCTAGCTGTGAACCGACAAGGCACGAGTGTCTGCCGGTATCTTCTGCCCTTACAAGGCAGTTTAATGGAAGGGCTGTAACACTGCAGGGTCATCATGGGCTTACAAACAATGAAGTTTCTACTGCTGTCTGGTACCAGCAATCTCATTAAAAAGATCTAATTATAACACAGTGGGAGACTCTTTTCTATACCCCTATGAGATCCAGGAGCCCTGTGCATGGGCCTCACTCTGCGTGCTCTAGCAGACTTGAGACACTGAGGGTCCATGGACCCCCATCCAGAATCCAACATCACCTGGACTATCCCGATGGAGAAAAACTCTTCCTGCAAGGCACTCAGCCATGGAGGCAGCCCGGCAGCAATGGCTGGGAATGGGGAAAAATACAAATGGAGACCCTGACTCAAAATAAATAAACAAACAAGTAACAAAGGCAAAGCAAAATCAAACAAAAAAGCTGCCACAGAAGACCCAGCAGCCCCGCACTGACAACCCAGACAGGACATGCGCTCACAGCTCCCCGCGCATGGCCACAGGCAAGAAATGGTTCAAAATCTCCTCAGTACTTCCCAGTGCCCATAAGCATTCTCTCCCTAAAGAAAATCTAACTTATATGCACCCTGTGCTGAAGCTCAAGAGTTCCCTTTCCTGAAGACCCTGACAAATGATGCCACACTGAAATCTGAAGCAGGTACAGACAGATTTTAGAAGAATTTACACAGTAGTTAAAACTACAAATGTTCTTACCATGTTGACTCTAGCAGCTACATGGCACATGAACATGTCCATGAGCAAGCCTCCTGCGACTAAGAAATAACCACCTTGATCCAAGTTTTTTTAGAAGAAAACTATATTCTTTTAAAGAAAATGCAAACATCCTCCAGGAAGGAAATAAACTTAATTTAAGTCAAATCATATGCTTTTGTGGTGGAGCCTGATATAGTGTGCACACATGCTCCCTGGCCCGGTCTTCAAGTAGCCCCCTCCTGCACTCACTCACTCACTCATATTCATATTCATTTTCTCTCTCTCTCTCTCTCTCTCTCTCTCTCTCTCTCTCTCTCTCCTTCTCTCTCTCTTCCTGGGTCTTCTCTGCTCAGGGTCTTCTGAGGCTGATGATGCCAGCAAAGCACCAGGGCCAGGATCCAGAGCAGTGGGAAAATGCCCCTGAAAACACCCACCAAGGCCAAATCATGGTGTTCCTAGGTTGTCTCTGCTCCCTGGCCCTGTGATTGCACACAGATAAGGCATGCCTCCCCCACCAGCACAAGGCCCGCCAAGCCCTGCCTCTGGGAGCTGAGACCGGGAGGAGCAAAATGCACTGGAGAGGCTGTCCTGGGACCCAGCAGGGGAAGTGGCTTCAGGCACAGAAGGTGAATAAATAGAAATTGCTTCTTTGTCGCTGGGGTCCGGCCCCTGCGGAAGGGACAGCAGCTGGGTGGAGGGGGAGGAGGGGAGAGCACAGGTCACCCCTCCCTCTGATAGCTGCTTCTCAGAGCTCAGTCACATGCACAGCAGGAGAGGGGAGCGGGCCCTGTCCAAGGCGCCTCAGGTGGCAACGGCGGCAGAGCAGGTGCCCCTCCAGGGGGTAGCAGCGGCGTCCCTCCTCCCCGCTCAGCTGCATCCCACAATCCTGCAGAAGAAAAAACACAACCCTGAACACCAGTGAGCAAGAGAAGGGGCATCCTCACCAAGGAGACATGAGGGTTGGCGCAGGCACACAGGCCTTAATGACACAGAAGAGGAACAACCTTGACACCAAGGACTTGGACCCAAGTACAGTCTCAGGGAAAGGACAGGGCTGGGAAGTAAATGTGGTCTCAGCCTAACATGCTATGGTGGATTTGTTTGTTTCTGTTTTTAGAAATAGGGTCTTTCTTTCTTTCTTTTTTTAAGTTATTTATTGTTATGTATACAGCGCTCTGCCTGCATGTACACCTGCAGGCCAGAAGAGGACACCAGATCACATTATAGATGGTTGTGAGCCACCATGTGGTTGCTAGGAATTGAACTCAGAACCTGAGCCCTTAACTGCTGAGCCATCTCTCCAGCCCTGAAAGAGGGTCTTTCTATACTCATCCATCCTGGAGTCCCCTATATAAACCAGGTTGGCCTCGAACTCACAGAGATCCACTTGCCTCTGCCTCTCAAGTGCTGGGATTAAAGGTGGCACTACCATGCCCAGCTTCACAAGCTATGGGGTTTTTTGTTGTTGTTGTTTTGGGCGGGTTTTTTGTTTTGGTTTGTCGAGACAGGGTTTCTCTGTGTAGCCTTAGCTGTCCTGGACTCACTTTGTAGTGTGGGAACTGGACAAGCGCTAGCTTCCCTGAGCAGAAGCCCCTCCCTGCCCTGTGCTCAGTCAGCTTCAAGTCAACCTCCCTGGGAGCTAGATGAGGGGCTCACTTCCCTGAGATCCAAACAAAAGCTCACCTTATCAGATTAGGGCCAGCTTCCCCTTCCCCAACTGTGTGGGAGACCCTCAGTGTAACAGCTACAGCAGATGAAAATTTAGGTAAGTCCCCCTGAGGACTAGCTTCCTCGGTGCACCTTACCCAATTATGTGACGTCAAGGCTGGGAAAGTTCCACTTGCGGTTTCTGCCTTTCTAAACCTTGTATCCCAAGGAGCCGAGGCCGCCCACCTTCCTCAGCCTCTGGGAAACGAACGGTCCTTGGCTCCGGAGCAAGATCAATAAAAAGACCCTGTGTACATTGCATCTGGCTGGTCTCTGGTAGTCTGTGGAGGTTTCATTACTTGGGCATTAGAGTAGACCAGGCCGGCCTCGAACTTACAGAGATCCTCCTGCCTCTGCCTCCCAAATGCTGGGATTACAGGCATGTACCACCGTGCCCAGCTCCACAAGCTTTGGTTTTAAAGACCAAAGCAGGACCAGCGAGAACATGCTGCAGAACCATTAAGACCACAACTCACATCCCTATAACCCACAGAGCAAGCCAGACACTCTCTCTCACTCTCTCTCTCTCTCTCTCTCTCTCTCTCTCTCTCTCTCTCTCTCTCATACACACACACACACACACACACACACACACACACACAGAATTAACATACTGCCCCCAGTCTGCCTAGCAACCTATGACGTCTGCCCAGCAGTACATAAAAACACAAACCCATCTAGTCCCTCTCTCACCTTTCTCCTCTCTTGCTCTCCCTCCTCCATCTCTCCCCACCCCCACCTCTCTCTCTCTCCTCTTCCCTCCCTGGGCCCTCCTTCCTTCTCTGCACATGCTCATCTAATAAACTTCCGCATATCATATCTGTTGGGTGCTGCTCAGCTCTCCCGCCACACGTAGCACACCTCGCTGTGAACCCATCACTGCCCTGCCTGAATGAGCCCTTCCATCAGACCTCAATTTTCTGCTGATGAAAATTTAAAATTATACTTTAAAAATCACCCACGTGGTTCAGGCTTTCTCCTTTCCACGTGGCCTGCACACTTGCAGCTTATCCCTCCTCTCGCCTCCGCAACTGATCCAAAGGGACCCTCCATCTCTCTCCACAGCAGGCTTATGGGTCGGATGGGCTTAACGCGGATGGGCTGGGAGCAGGGTCGGGAGAAGGCGCCCCAGGCTATCAGCTACAACTGAGTGTGCCCCGCTGGTCCACAGCCCTTGGGGTGGGACAAGCATGCGCTGGGCTGCCCCTCACTAGGTAACCTCAGTTGCTGAGGATTTTAAATAGCATCTTCTGATCCACAGCCACCTGCATTTGGGTTGCTCTGCCTTATGACCTGGGCCCTCCTGCCCCAAGCAGGAGAAATCTGGGAGGAGGTGCTCTCACCGGAAGTCTTGAAAGCACAGCTATCAGAGCTGGCACTTTCAAAATTTCTCTGCAACTGATTGCTCACGATACTTGACAAGTCATCATGTTGGTTTTGGGATAAAGGGAGTGGAGTTATTGCCCCATCACCATCTTGGCTGAGGGCAAGCACATGACTAACCACCATCTTTGTTTTGGGAAATATGGCTACATCTACCATCTTTACAAAGGGCTGCCATCCCTGTTCGAATCCTTAATAAACTTCAAATACAGCTTCTGTCTTTTACAATGGTTACTTAATTTTGATTTTTAGATTTTCAAGGTTATATTTTTCAGGCTGGTTCAAAATGTTTTTATTTCTAACTTATGTCTTTACTAATTCCTAGGAAAATAAATACTGTTCCTCCTGTCACCAGCTGTCCTGGATTCAACTACAGGCTTCCTGGCTAATGGGTCTGATACAATTTTTAAATTATTCTATAATGTTCTGCTGTACAACATTAACTTGTTCACAATGTCAAAACTTGATTGTCGTGGCTTACCTTCATTCTTAAAGCCTAAAAATCACTGCCTTATAAGTATATTTAGCCTTATTTTTTGCTAATCTATAATATAGCTTTCAACTTTTATAAGCTATAGACCTTTTATAAACTGAAATATACAAAATGCTGTTATGTTCTCTTTTTATTGACTGTGTTTATGAAGTTTAAGACTCCAACTTAATAGAGATAAAACCTAAAGTCTTAGTCTTTAATGACTAAGGTAAGCTATACACAAAGTTTGTCTATCTAAATATTCTTAAGATAGACTCTGGTCTCACTGCCATCTTAACTAAAAAGGCTGAGGGTGGTTCCTAAACCCCCATACAGGAACTGGTAAAAATTATTTTTAAAATCTTTAAAGCCCAAGCAAGAGAAGCCTTCTGGACAGGCTCAGCTACAACTGAAAACCATGCTCCAGATCTTAGCCGCTGCCCTGAGGCAAGGAAAGAGAGGTCTGCAATGCCCACTCCCACAGGGGTCCAGCTTGAGCTGGCTCAGCCAGCGACCTGTTTCAGACGTAGTTAAAAAAGGGACACTGATCCCACTGCTACCTAAAACCCATACCCTGCCTGCCGCAGAGTGGCCTATGGGTATCACTGCTCACACGCAGGCTTGTGCTCTGTGCGCAACCACTGGGGGTTCAACCAGCACAAGAGCTGTGGATGCTTCCAGCCTTCACATTCCTTGACCTGGCAGGGCACAGATGGCTCTTAGATTCAGCAGCCTCGCCAAACCCAGAGTACTGCTGCAATTCTGTTTTAACCTCATACTCAGGCTACGCAGTCACACTGCCAATTCCTACCACGGGAGGCCTCAAACACCTTCCCAGGCCTCTTCATAGGCAGGAGACCAAATTTCACCCGTCAGGTCTAGATGCAGTCCACCCTGTTACCAGACTTGAAGGACTGGTCTCAGACGGAGCCCGTTAGGAGACCAAACTTTAAACCTCACTCCTAGAGCTACTGTCAAGTCTAGATACAACCTACCAAGGTACCAGCCTCATAGGTCAGGTCTCAGATATAATCCTTTGCCACTTTCAGCTGAAGGACAGTGATTGCTCACAGCAATTTCACGTATGTCTGAAAGCTTCCAAGAAGGTGCTTTATGAGTGTTGGAGCATCTAAAAAGGTGTTTTACGGTTGATACAAGCAAGTTATGAATGTTAGAAGGTCTACGAAAGTATTTTAAGTTGGTAAATACAAGTTATGACAGTCAAAATGTCTAAAAGGATGTTTTATTTCTTATTGCTATGCTACTGCTGCATGGAGACTGTTCAGAGCTCTGACACTAATCAATGGAGCTCTGACTTATTAATCTAACTGTGGTAAAACATTCTAATATATGATCCTCTATCATAGCTCCAAGCTCAAGATTTTAAATTTCCTTTGGTTTGTCTTTTACTTAAAATGTTTCTCATTGTGCTTAAATTATACACATCCAGTCTTCTGAACAGAGGGAAGAAATCCCTCTTTCATGATGTACACTGACACTGGAAGTAAAAATCAAGTGAGATTTTGCTCTTCTGCTCTACAGAAGATTCTGTTCTCCTCACATTACTGTTCCACAGGTGTCAAACAGTTCCATAAGGCTTCTGCCTTTCCTAAGCTCAGCTCAAAGAGTAGTCATGCTTATAACCCAAACTTTTCCTCCAAGCCTCTGCTATATGTCTACTGCTTTTTCCTACAATGTGTATTTCACTGCAAATTACAAACAATAGTGATGCTGACATGCCTAAAATTTATCTCTTTTGGCAAACCTAAAAGGACTCTTTTAAGCTACAGAAAATCCACCTCTCAGGTCAAGTGAAACCCAGGTAAGTACTGGTAATCAACAGTCTACATCTCCACCTATTGCCTATGTTGGAGGGTGGGGTCCCTGGTATTTATTGGGACTCCCCTCCCTAACTACCCGATTGCTACCTTTCTACACCCAACACTGGCTAATTAAATGAGTTCCCCCTTCCTAGTCCATGTATACGCTTCCCTTTGTCTGAAACACTGTCAACACCCGGAGACACCCAACCCCAGGCTACATGACTGTGGCTGGTCCTTGAGGACCTCCAACTAGGACTTTTCCCACTGGGCAAGACCACCAACACAGTTCTGTTTCCGCTGCCACCACCGCACTATCCTGGTGCACTAGGTGACTATGTCCCCGGGCCAGTTCATCCACCAGAGCTGGGCTCTCTTGGTCACTGACCAACACTGACAAGTCGCTGGGTCTGTCTGTTCCTGTCTTTTTGAGTCACAATCTGTTTCTGGGGACGCACTAACAGATTACTGACTTCACCTCTCCATTGGCCGTCCCTCCAGCTCCTCTGGGGTGCCTTCTGGAGCTGCTAAGCTTACACACCTCTGCAACCAAACTTGGACAAATCCAAAACCAGACCTTTTTAACTGCCACCATCAATCATGGAAAATGAAAGGAGGCACTTTATTTTCCAGTCTTTTCTTTGCTCTCCCCAAAGTTTCAAATATACGCCTAAGGAAAAATAAAAAGTTCCCTGCATTGGAGCTTTTCTCTTCTTTACTCTAAAACTTCCATCTCTGCTTGTTGTCCCAAGAGTTTCTTTTTTTTTTTTTAATATTTTTATTTAATTTTTAATTTATGTGCATTGGTGTGAGGGTGTCAGATCTTGGAGTTACAGACAGTTGTGAGCTGCCATGTGGGTGCTAGGAATCGAACTCGGGTCCTCTGGAAGAGCAGACGGTGCTCTTAACCACTGACCCAACTCTCCAGCCCCCTCCCAAGAGTTTCAAATGCACACCTAAAGGGAATTTTCTCCCTAACCTACTAACTTTGCCTTCGGCCCACATATATGGTCCAGTATCCTGCCAGACTTCCTACATCTGGGACGTCATCAAAACACCTACCCACAGTGCTCCAGTCCAACCTCACAGATCGTGTCAGCTGGACCTGCACTGCCCCTCCCAGCTGCAGATGTTCTCAGACCCTGGACAGCAAACACATTAGCCTGCTCTCCCTGGACCTGGCCAACATTTCAGCCTTTTAAACCCCCTGTCACCGCCCTGTCAGCAAGAATCAGCCAAATACATTGATTTCTTCTTCTTCATACCCATTTACAAAAGGCTGAAATGGTGTGCTCCAGACCCAGGAAGGACAGCCGGCCCCAGGTTCCCCCAGCTCTCCTCAGTCCCCATCTGCTGCAGCACATGGCTGACATACCCCACCCTCTACCCTGAACTTTCCAAGGCACAGCTTTTCCTTCACCTTCACCATATAATCTGAACATTCGGTTGCTCCTCTCTTTTCCTCTTTTCTCCCTTGCATGGCAGCCAGAGCTGCTTCCAATGAAGCTACATTTATGTACTTTAACCTACCTTACATAAAAATCAATCCAATGTCCTCATGTTTTTAATTATAGAAAAAGGGAGGAATGTTAGCATGCTGCCCAAGTCTGCCTAGCAACCTATGGCGTCATTACCTACCCAGGAGTACATAAAAGGACAAACCCCCCTCCTCTCCCTCCCTCTCATCCTTCTCCTCTGTTGCCATCTTATCTTTCTTCTCCCCCTCTCTCTCTCTCTCTCTCTCACTCCCCCCATTCCTTCTCCTCCCATGCTCATATGATAAACTTCTCCATATTTTAACTATTGTGTGGTGCATATTTTATATCTTATTTTTCATATTTAAAACACACACAACTTCAAATTCCTTAATAATAATTTTTAAAAAGCAACAGCTAACAGGCAGTTGTCGTAGCCACATCTGTAATTCCAGCATTCCAGAGGAAGACACAGAAATTCAAGTTCTAGGCCAGCCATGGCTATATAGTAAGACTGTGTCTCAAAGGAACCAAAGTCAAAATTTGCAGTCTATTTATTAGACTGTAACCTCAGGAGGCTGAAGTAGGAAATTGGGTTTGAGTCTAGCCTGGGCTATTAAAAAACCGCAAAGGCTGGAGATCTAGCTCAGCAACTGTTGGGGTGATCAACAAATACTGAATTTCTGGCTATGAAAAAGTGTTCTTTTAATTGTTATTTGAAGCTTGCAACACACAGCTAGCAGGATATGTAAATGTCACCTGCTTTTAAAAATACTGCCGGGCGGTGGCGCACGCCTTTAATCCCAGCACTCGGGAGGCAGAGGCAGGTGGATCACTGTGAGTTCGAGGCCAGCCTGGTCTACAAAGCGAGTCCAGGACAGCCAAGGCTACACAGAGAAACCCTGTCTCAAAAAACAAAAAACAAAAAAACAAAAACAAACAAACAAAAATACTGGAAGCTGCCCAGGGAAGGTGATTTTCCCCAGCCTACTAGGGGAATTAGGAATGTGACTTCTGCATAATAAAGAACTGGCAGTGGAGCTAGGGCAGGAAATCCAGACAGATGGAAATACAGGAAGATGCAGGCAGACATGGAGCGATGTGGATGGACACAGGAGACAGAAGGAATTGGAGCAGAGAAGTGAGGTCCAGGAGGAGAGACAGAGTACCAAGAAGTCCTCTTCAGTTACCAGCAGGCTCAGAGCCTGCCCCACAAAAGGCCTTAGACTACTTAGATGCCTCCTTGTCTTAATTAATATACCTCAAATGGGATTCAAGAAAGCTCTGCAATACCTGACACGCCAACATGGGATCCAAAATCCAGGCTTAGGCACAGGATTGAGATCCAGACTGGCCACGAGTTCTGGACACAGGAAGCAGATGAGAGAATCCAGGCAAGAGAACGTGGATGAAAGAGCAGAGTCAGAGAGGTGAAATTCCAGACTTCAGAGCCAGAAATGTATGCTCTGAGCAGGCAATCACCAAAGGACAGAGTTTAGGGAAGCTTAAGTACAGAAATAAATATAAAATAAATAAGTTTGGAATTGTCAAAAGAAATAAGTGGAAGTGTTTTGTAAATGTGAACAATAAAGTCTCCAAAGGAGGAAGAAAAGTAACAAGATTTAAACATTTTTTCCTATGTTAAAATTTGGAAAACACGCTGGGCGTGGTGGCGCACGCCTTTAATCCCAGCACTCCTGAGGCAGAGGTAGGCAGATCGCAGTGAGTTCGAGGCCAGCATGGTCTACAAAGTGAGTCCAGGACGGCCAAGGCTCGAAAAACCAAAAAAAAAAAAAAAAAAAAAAAAAAAATTTGGAAAACACAATAGCAGAGGGCATTTGGATCCTGTAGTTTTATTTAATTACGAATATAAACCTAATTATAATATGTTCAGTAATTTTTGCTGTTTTCTATTTCCACTCTAAGAAAAATCAGAAGAAGAAAGGAATCTCTTTGTCCTTATCCCTCACGTTGACAAGAAACAGGCTTAGATAAGGAGAGAACGGAGACATAGAATGCTAACAAGCCATAGAACAGAAATTAGAGATCCTTTAAATCAGAATAAAGAATTTTCTCAAGGTAGGCCAGAAGAATTCAACCTAAAGCCTACAGCTCCGCCTTATGATGAGATTGTAGGCTAGCAGTCTACACCTGTTAAAACAAACAAACAAACCTACAATAATTGTTCAAGCTACCATAAAACAATTACTAGATTATGAAGAATTTAGATGGCAGCCCATAAGGATGCTAGATCTAAAAACATTTTAAGAGGCAATGGTAGCCTATGGCATGCACTCACCTTATACAAAACAGGTACTAAATAACTGGGCCAGGAAAAAAATCATATAATTCCCAAAGACTGGAAAGATTTACTATCACCTATCTTAAAAGGTGGCCCTCAACTACAATAGCTGACATGGTGGAGAAAAGAGGCTTTAGCTATGGAGCAAAGTGATAGGACTACAGGCATTAACACTGTCAAGGATCCGCTGCTGGGAGAGGGTCAGTGTGCTGAGTTACAAGTGCAGGTCACGTTTGACGATGCCACCTTAGAGCAGTGTCATGCAGTAACTGTAAATGCCTGGGACAATGGGGAGTCATTCACCAAGGTGACCCAGGGCTCGGGTGAATGTCACTGCTAACTCCAGCTGTAGATAGAGCACTATTACACCAGATGCAGAACAAGTACTCATCGTGTCTTTGCTTTTGAGAACGCTAAAGCTGAATGCAAAAGGGCTGCTAGACCCACTTATGAATGGACTAAAACTACCGTGGATACTGATCTAATGCATACAACGTCACTCTCCTAGGACAGGCCGCTGCTACAAGGGTGAGAGCTCTAAACGTCCAATGCTTCGGCTGTAGAAGACAAGGGCAGTGCCCAAAGGACCGAAGACAAACAATTCCTAAGGATGACATTTTCTCTAGTGTTAACCCAGGAGAGAACTTCCTGAGTCTGTAAATGACATGGAAATGGTGGGCACATGGCTCATTGATATAAATCATCCAGATATGTGAGGCAATTCCCTACAATGGGGGAACAGCCAAAGGGGCTTTGCTTGTCAGCCAAGGAGACTGCTCTAGAGAGCAACTACAAAAATTAATGTCTGATATGACGGACAGTGCAGTCCTAAGCTTAACTACCTGGAAGAACAAGAGACTTTCAGAGTTAGTAGGAAAGGAGTATTTGAGAAACTGCTAGAAAGATCCCACACCAAAGCAGAGACTACACTAGATGGAACTGAGACTGAAGACCGCAGGGGAAGGTGTAACAGTAACGTCACAAGGTTCTTAGAATCCAAGTTGGCAACTTCAGAAGACACAGCTCCAAGGGGCTGGGACACTGCATCAGGTAAAACAAAGTCTAACATGGATTACATGTATAGGACCAGAAGGTTAGAGAGAAAGAGTAAGGCCAGAGACCTGAGTTTATGGGGACGAGACCTGTTGCAACAGTGGAAAACACAAGCTAGCATTCCTTCAAATTCAGAGACATGTCAAAAAATAAGATGTTCCTGATAAAGGTATTGAAAAATGACTAACACATTCTATAAACCTTGCCCTAACTATTTAAAGCTGATTGGTTAATTTTTTTTTTTTTAATGCTGTAGCTTGATGTGCAGAAAAAGAGAGAGGCAGAGTTGGAGGTTTGCAGGCCTGGGGTCAGGGGACCACAAGGCCAGAGAGATGAGGCAGGTACAGGAGGAGGGAGAGAGGCGGCCACGATGGGCTACGGCGTGGATGGAGGACAGCAGCCCAAACAAAGAACATGAGCAAGCACTTTGGGATTATGGATGGGAAACAGCCCAGGTAGGAACGATTAAAGCACATGGCTTGCGATGGGGTCTAGGAACTGATCAGGATAGTTTAGAGGGTTAATTCTGCCCAGTCCCAAGTTAAATGAGGCTATTCTAAAATAGAGCTGTGTCCTTATTGATTGTAATAGCAGTTTAGATAATATGGTCATAATAAGTATACGGCAAACCAACACAGGGCTTACGCCTGAGTTACAGTCTCAGAAGTCCTGGGTGAAAGGAGGTTTCTGAGCCAAAGAGCTGGGAACCAAAGCAAGAAGCACGGCTCTCTTGAGAGAAGCTGCTGCCTTCCAACAAAGCACTGAATGGTTGCTGCTATGGCCGTTCTCGGACTAGAGCCTGAAGGCGCAGCAACAAGGTTAAACGCAACACGCTAAAGAGAACTAGAACCACAACTGCAGCGGAAATGGAAAGAAAGCCCCATGGCAGACACCATTCGGATCCTTCCTGGCTTTGTATTGGTTGTTGTCATGGACCTGGTTGCAACGTGTTCAGTGCTGACCATGGTTTCCTGGGCCCTCTATATAAAAACTCAAAATGAAACGAACGTGAGTGGGAAGAGAACTGAAGGACTTACTGCTAAATTTCAAGCGGTGAAAATGGAGGAAGAAAAAGAACTCTTCCCGATAGAGAATGGGAGGTTGACTGCAGCTGGAGCTCAGGGCTCTCTGGCTACAACATGTCTGTCAGCTGTCTTTGAAAAGGGCCTGCTGATACATTTTAACAACTAAACTCCAAGGAATGATGTACAGGGTTTAACTGCTGCACCCTAAGAGGGCACAATTGGCCCCAAACTTAGAAATTTCCTGTTTCTTTGTGTGATGTTTGTTTAAAAGTTTTGAGTTACAATGATATGGAATGGAGATGAAATATTTTACGACAGTGGTGGCACAAGCCCTTAATCCCAACACAAAGGAGACAGAGACAGACAGATCTGTAAACCCTGGACCAGCCTGGTCTACACAAGGAAGTCAAAAAGGAACCTGCTGGTGAACCACTTACAAAGACAGTCCTTACAGTTCCTATGTAAGTTTCTTCTTAATAGTGGATAATAGGGGGGCTGGAGAGATGGCTCAGAGGTTAAGAGCACTGACTGCTCTTCCAGAGGTCATGAGCTCAATTCCCAGCAACCACATGGTGCCTCACAACCATCTATAATGAGATCTGGTGCCCTCTTCTGGCCTGCAGGGGTACATGCAGGCAGAGCACTGTATATGTAATAAATCTTTTTTAAAAAATAATAATGGATAATATGCTGGGCATGGTGGTACATGCCTTTAATCCCAGCACCCAGGAGGCAGAGGCAGGCAGATCTCTATGAGTTCTGGGCCAGGCTGGTGCACAAAGTGAGTCCAGGACTGCCAAGGCTACAGAGAAACCCTGTCTTGAAAAACCCGAAATAATAGTATTATTATTAATAATAATAATAATAATAATAATAATAATAATAATTATTATTATTATTATTATTATTATTATTATTGAAGATAGTTGTGTCCTTACTGATCTAGAGGATGGATACACATCAATCTTAGGTTTATGTAAGAAGTTTGGCTTAAATGAGATATTTTGTTAATCAAGTAAGGACCCAAAGCTAGGCTGGGAGATGAACATGCACGCTGAATGGCTCCCACAGGCAAAAGCTATTAAGAGCTGACTAAGGTCACACTGCTGTGGGCTTATCCCTGTAGAAGCAAGGTATGTGAGGGGACAGGAAGTAATTCAGCCTAGCACAGAGAAACACAGAGGGGGGCTCTATACATGTCGCAAAGAACATGTCAGCCTAAGTTAGGGCCCAAAACACAAAGGCTATACTATTCCTATGTTTGAAAGGAGGAACCACATATTCCATGTGGAGAAAGGAATGGGGTGAAAAAAATAGCTGCAACAAATGTAAAAACCCAGGCCGAAACCTGTAAACAGGTACAAGATGCCTCTCTGCACCTCTGGGCAACCGGCTTATCCCTTTAGATGTGGGACGCTTTCTCGGGGGACAGGAGACGGTTTGGCCTGCAGCAACTGGTGCCCAAGAGCCCAGAGGAGGATATTTGGATCTATACAGTCTTGTTTTTATTTCAATGTGATACTGGTTGTATGTTCAATGGTAGTATCACACATCCTCTTTGAGAGAGGTCAAAATGGAATGGACATAGGTAAAATTAAATCAGCCTATACGTCAATGAATTCAACCTGCAGAACAAGCAGGTAACTTATATCGCTGATCCCAATACATGGGAATAGCTCTGAGACTGGCAGAGGCATGGATGTCCGTACACAGCCAGTAATTCTTGCTGGCTACAGAATCCCCATGATTTACTACTACATGACATCCTTCATGTGACATGAAGGAAGATTTACAGATGTCTTCCTTCTGCCCATACAACGAGCAGAAATTATCCTTAATTCATCTGTGCATCCTGTACATCTCATGCATTTATTCTTAGAACTATAAATTGTTTGTGAGAAATTATGTTTCTAGAACAAAAGAATCAGACCTGACAAGACTCATCCCCCAGGAGCTGAGGCGCTGACACAGTTATTCCAGCAGCCTGCAGGTTCCAGCCTCAACTGCTTCAGTTGCTGTTCCCCATCAAAACCTGCTCCCAGGACAGCTTCAGAGAAAGCTGCTGATCTCAGCTGCTCCAGTCTCTAAATGTTGAGAAACTTCAGGCTTTAGAGAAGTCCTGGTTGGAAAAGTCTGAAATGCTAGACCAATTGAAATTTACATTTTTCAGAGGAAGGACATCAGGTCACTGAGAAGAGACTTGATACCCTATGAGCATATACAGAGGGAGGTAATCCCTCTGAGGAACAGTCATAGGGGAGGGGAATAAGGGGAAAATGGGAGGGAGGGGAGAATGGGAGGATACAAGGGATGGGATAACCATAGAGATGTAACAAGAATAAATTAATTAAAAAAAAAAGAAATTTAGATTTTTAAAAATATATATATATACTTTCCATAACAGTCAATGAAACAGGTAGCACGGCTGCTGAAAAAAACACTGTATTTTAAAAAGAACTGCTGAATTAAATTAGCCTACAGACTATAAAGATGTGTTAACCTCAGTCAGGAAATGTGCTCTGTTGGGGGAAAAAGCTATGTATTTATCTCCACAGGAAACAAAAAAAAAAATCTATGGATTACTTCAAAGTTAATAAAGAATAGATTTGACCACGGGAGACCTGCTAGCAACCTTGGCTGCAGACTCAGGAGACCCAGAAGAACAAAACACGTGATGCGAATGTGGATCCCGCTATGAGAGACAGCTTGGAAGAGTGGCTGAGGCATGAATGTGTCTGCATTCTTTAGGCGACCAAGTTCTAATGACCTCTTATTATATGTTAATCCTTCCTATGGCATGGATAGGGATTTATGACACCCTAACAGAGTTTGGTTATGCAGCCCAAACAGAACTATACAGATTGGCAGATGTCTTTCACCTGTTCAAACACAGAGCAGAAAATCATTAGCTGGATTTGCACATACATGTTTTAATGAAGAAATGTCCCTACAATGTTGCCAACAGCTACATAGATGTGTGGATGTGTGTGTGTGTTTGTGTGTGTATGTTTGTGTTTGTATGTATGTATCTATATTGAGTTCTAGGACAGCCAGGGCCACACAGTGAGACCTTATTTTTTAAAAACCAAACAAACAAAGCAGTGCGTGGTGGCGCACACCTTTAACCCCAGCACTCAGGAGGCAGAGGCAAGTGGATCGCTGTGAATTCGAAGCCAGCCTGGTCTACAAAGCGAGTCTAGGACAGCCAAGGATACACAGAGAAACCCTGTCTCAAAAAACCAAAAAAAAACAAAAACAAAAAAACCAAGAAAAAGGGTGCTTGGTCCCTTGTCCATGAAGGAAGTGGTTGAATCATTAAAGAGATTTTGGGTCTTTGGGGGTATGTTCTCAAGGCGACTCAAAACTCGGGAGCCGAAGGCAGTTAAGAGTACAAATTCTAGGGCTGGGTATCTTTAATCCCAGCTCTTGGGAAGCAGAGGCAGGTGGATTTCTGAGTTTGAGGCCAGCCTGATCTACATATCCAGTTCCAGGGCAGCCAAGGCTACACAAGGAAACCCTGTCTTAAAAAACTCGAGTACAAGGAGCCAGGCGTGGTGGCGCACACCTTTAATCCCAGCACTTGGGAGGCAGAGGCGGGCGGATCGCTGTGAGTTCGAGGCCAGCCTGGTCTACAAAGTGAGTCCAGGACAGCCAGGGCTACACAGAGAGACCCTGTCTCGAAAAACAACAACAAAAAACAAACAAACAAACAAAACTAGAGTACAAATTCTGGGCCAGCCTAAGCTAATAACCAAGTTCTGTGCCAGCTTGAGCTATGTAGAGTCCCTGTCTCAAAGACAAAACAAAAAGCCCCATGGAATCTTGGGATCTTTTCTCTCTGCACTGGCCTAGGAAAGCCAACACTCTTCAGCCTGCAGGGCCTCTATCCCCACCCTCTGGCAGTTTCACCAGCAATGCAAAATCTTACACACATACACACACACACACACACACACACACACACACACACACACACACTTTTCTACATAAGCACAATTTAGTGTCTCAAGCTACCTTCACTGCCTGCCTGGTTAACTTTTACTCAACAGTCAAATCTTAGGCTGGGTGTTATCTCCTCCAGGAAACCTTCTGTGATTTCCCAAGGTTCTGACAACTCTCTTCAACAGTACACATCACCTTTCGAGGACACTGCCAAGTCTGAATTCCCATCTAGTCTACTAAATCTAACACCTCACCTAGTGAAACTGTGACTATCTGCAAGAGAAACGGGTGCCTGTGTGTAGGAGGCCGGGGCTTACCTCACAGTGGTAACATTCCACATGGTAGTCTCTGTCCATGGACACCACACGAATGGTTGTCTCACAGCCCTAGAGGAAGAGGCAGGGTTCACACGCGTTCTTCCTGGACTTGGAGCACTATGACCTTTCCATTAAAGCACACCTACAGTGTCCACACTACACAGGCATACCCCATGCACATGGACGCTGTACTTCCGCAGGTACCCAAGAGTGACTGTGCATGTGCCTTGGCCACATTCCCCAACTAGAGCCACATATATGCATGTGACAATAAAAAAAAAATGACAGCCAGGTGTAGTGGCGCACGCCTTTAATCCCAGCACTTGGGAGGCAAGGCAGGTGGATTGCTGTGAGTTCGAGGCCAGCCTGGTCTACAAAGCGAGTCCAGGATAGCCAAGGCTACACAGAGAGACCCTGTCACAAAAAAAAAAAACAAAAAGAAAAAGAAAAAGAAAAAGAGAAAAAAGGAAAATGACACGAGGGGCTGGAGAGAAAAACCAGCAGTTAAGAGCACTGACTGCTCTTCCAGAGGACCCGAGTTCAACTCCCAGCACCCACATGGCAGCTCACAACTGTTTGTAACTCCAAGATCTGACATCTTTATACAGACATACATTCAGGTAAAATACCAATGCACATAAAATTAAAATAAATAATTTTTCTTTTAAAGGAAGAAAAAATGACATGAGTGCTGACTCATGGCTGCATTTTCACCTCTCCAGGGCCAGGAACTCCCACTACCAATCCTGCTTCCTCAGGATGGTGACTGGGACATATATAATTCATGCAGAAAGACCCAAAATTAAGAACTGCACAGGCGAGCCGGGCATGGTGGCACACACCTTTAATCCCAGCACTCGGGAGGCAGAGGCAGTTGGATTGCTGTTGAGTTCGAGGCCAGCCTGGTCTACAGAGCAAGTCTAGGACAGCGAAGGCTACACAGAGAAACCCAGTCAGGGGGTGGGGGAGTGGGAGCTACACAGATCAAGGCCTTCCTCATCTGTCCTCTGACCCTAGTCAGCCCAACACCCACTGCAGAACTTTCCTTTTGCAGGGAATGGAGCAGAGTACTGCAGTGGAACAAGTTAAGACCAGGCCACAGCTTCCTTGTAACTCACCTGGGGCACACCCGCCCCACCCCTGCATGAACGCCCTATCTATTCCTCAGCCCCAAGGGAGGCAAAGGATGCACAGCCACCTGGAGCACTCCTTCTGTGGCCCAGGGTCTGAGGCAGAGCAGGCAGGAGTGAGCAGAGCCTCAGGGCCAGCGCCTGCCGCTTCCAGGTGAAGTGTTCCTACCTGTGCGGGGAGGATGGGGCGGGCACAGGAGGCACACTTTGGTGCAAATACCCTGAAAAAATAAAGGAAAGTGGAGTGAGAAGGTGAATGAGTAGAGTTAAGGGCGAAAGGGTGGTCTGCCACCACAGCTCCACGGCAGCCTGCCCCGCCCTCCTGCGTGGACACCAGCCAGTGCAGGTCCTATTCTCCCCCTCCTCCAAGATGGCTTCAGGCTCTCTCTAGACACCTCCTGTGTGCTCTCTGGCCCCTCACACCCAGACTGACCCCATCCCTAGGGGAGACCTCTGCTCCACCCTGAGTACCAAGGACAAACGCTGGCACCAATACCCAACCTCAGCAGTGGCCCAGGCCCACAGCATACGAACAGACCGGCTGCCAGGGGACACCAGGGCTCTTCTCTCTTGGGAGCAAAGGGCTAGACAGCAGGGGACAGTCCTGTGAGCTCACCAGGAAGAAGAGGGGCACGTGCAGGGAACTGGAGGCAGGAGGGGATCAGGAAGCACAGCGGCCCTGCCTTGCCCTTCAGGCTTCCGTGTGATCCATGCCCCAGTCTCATATTTTGGGAGGCTGTGGAGCCTTTTGGAGGTGGGCTTGGCTAGTGAAGGTGATCATTAGAGGAAGAAACTTAATGGTTACAGCTCACACCAGGCTCTTTCCTAATGTCCCTTCTTTCTGTTCCACCAACAGGTAAGATATCTCATCTTCCTGGTCCTGTCCCCAAAGCCAGAGCTGTCCCCAACACTATGTTGTCAACACCATGCCAAAATAAGCCTCTTACACTGTTCGGTGAAGGACTCTGCCACCAAAGTGGGAAGTGTTACTAACACACCTGCCACACACGCTGAGAAAACACAGAGGGGCAAAAAAGGACAAAAGCAAGAATCGGAGCGGCAGAGGTAAGCCGGAACCAGAGGGTCCTTAGGCTACGCTGCCCCAACAAGGGAAACTCACACGTGATAGTCTCTGACACAGTAGATGTTGTTCTCCACATCCACAGTGAAGGGAACACCATCCAGACACTCGTTGCACACTGAGCAGCGGAAGCAGCCCGGGTGGTAGGACTTGCCAAGGGCCTGAAGGATCTGGAGAGGCACTGAAAGGTCAGTGCAGGCGAGACACTCAGCACGGCCCCTCCGAGGCTGTGGCTCAGGGCCCTACCATCCCTCTGGAACAAGAGAGGGGCGGGGGGGCTCCGGGAGACCTGGGAGGTTCTCACCATCTCCATGATGAGGTGTCCACACACGCTACACTTGTCAGCTGTTTGCTGGAACCCGGAGTACTGAGAGGGGACACAGGATCCAGGACGTCACGTGACAAAGGGGCACTCACTGTCGCTGGCCTCAGGTCTGCATATGAGTCCGAAGGAGGGTCCCGCCCCTGCTCCCACCCAGCTGGGCCAGCAACACAGTGGAGACTCACCAGGAAGTCCTCCTGGCAGTACACTTTCTCACCCACGTTATAGAAGGCCTTCCCGCGGAGGCGTCTCCCTGCAAGGGGAAGGGGTGGGAGATGCTGGGACCAGGGACGGAGCCTGGCTTGAGGCTCAGTACTCACCTCCAACCAACGTGAGAGTGAACTACAAATATCCCTAAGCATCCCTCCAGTGCTATGCTACTGTTATAAATATTTCAAGTTAGAGTGGTGGCTCCCACCTCTAACCCAACATCCCATAAATGAAGGCAGGACCCCAAAGTCTGAGGACAGCCTCGGCTACAGGATAGGACCTGCCCTGAAAAAAAAAAAAAACAAATAATAAAAGTTGAGTGTGGTGGCTCATGCCTGTAACCTTAGCACTTGGGATGTGAGGGCAGGAGGAACCTATAGTCTAAGTTTATTCTTGGCCACAAAGCATCACTGGAGGCCAGCCCGGGCTATAAGACAGCCCCTCTTAAACAAAAACAAAAAGAAACTGCAACAGTGGACAAAACTGTAATAAAAGCAAATACAGGACGGTCTCTCCTGTCACACCTCTACTTTGTCTACTGCCTCACCTGGTATTACCATCCACCAGGAGGTGCCAGGAGCCACTAGCAACGGGAAGAAGCTACTGCCTGGTGAGGGTGCTTGTGAAAAATACGCAGCTGCATTAAGCATGTTGGTGAGATATTAAGTAGTTTTTCTCTTAAACAGCTTTGTGGCCCACTCTGTAATTTCAGATCTCAAAAGGCAGAGGCAGTAGGAATTCAAGGCCACTTTGAGATATACATAAATACCCTGCCTAAAAATACATCAGAACTGGGGGCACACAAGGGCATGGCTCAGTGGTAGAGCCCCTGCCTAGAATCCCCTGAGAGGACAAGAGAGATAGGGCATGGTACCTGGAAAGAGTGGGCTCTCAAAGCTAGGGATATTGGGCAGCAGTAGAGCCTCTGCCTAGAATCCCCCAGTGAGGGGCTGGGGTGTGGCTCAGTGGTAGAGCCCCTGCCTAGAATCCCCTAGTGAGGGGCTGGGGTGTGGCTCAGTGGTAGAGCCCCTGCCTAGAATCCCCCAGTGAGGGGCTGGGGTGTGGCTCAGTGTTAGAGCCCCTGCCTAGAATCCCCCAGTGAGGGGCTGGGGTGTGGCTCAGTGGTAGAGCCTCTGCCTAGAATCCCCCAGTGAGGGGCTGGGGTGTGGCTCAGTGCTAGAGCCTCTGCCTAGAATCCCCCAGTGAGGGGCTGGGGTGTGGCTCAGTGGTAGAGCCCCTGCCTAGAATCCCCCAGTGAGGGGCTGGGGTGTGGCTCAGTGCTAGAGCCCCTGCCTAGAATCCCCCAGTGAGGGGCTGGGGTGTGGTTCAGTGGTAGAGCCCCTGCCTAGAATCCCCCAGTGAGGGGCTGGGGTGTGGCTCAGTGGTAGAGCCCCTGCCTAGAATCCCTCAGTGAGGGGCTGGGGTATGTCTCAGTGGTAGAGCACCTGCCTAGAATCCCCCAGTGAGGGGCTGGGGTGTGGCTCAGAGGTAGAGCTCCTGCCTAGAATCCCCCAGTGAGGGGCTGGGGTGCGGCTCAGTGGTAGAGCCCCTGCCTAGAATACCCCAGTGAGGGGCTGGGGTGTGGCTCAGTGGTAAAGCCCCTGCCTAGAATCTACCAGTGTGTGGCTCTGGGTTAGATTTCCAGTACCACAAAACAGAAAAGATTTAGTCTTGTGCCAGAAGTTCTAGGCAGTGTATAATAATGAGACGTGAAATTTAGAGGGATGGAGAATAGAAAGAAGTAAAGCTATCTATAATTACAGATAATATGATTATGTTACACAGAAAACCATTAGTATCCCATTAGCCCACTTAAGTTTACTATAATTGTATGACAGGCTAGAAGCCAGCATATGAGAATCAAATGCTTTTTTGGGTGTGGGGGAGGTTAGTTTTTCAACACAGGGTTTGTCTGTGTCGTCCTGGCTGTTCTGGAACTCAACTCTGTAGACCAGGCTGGCCTTGAACTCACAGAGACCCACCTGCCTCTGCCTCTGCCTCTGCCTCTGCCTCTGCCTCTTAATTAAGCACTGGGATTAAAGGCATGTGCCACCACCATCCAGATCCCATATGCATTTTTATTCTGGCAACAAATATTGGCTAAAAGTTTTAAAACTACATTTATGAGGCTGGAAAGATGACTCGTGGTTAAGATTGGACTGTTCTTGCAGAGGACCCAAATTAGGTTCCCAGCATTCACACTAGGTGGCCCATAATGAACTGTAAGTCCAGATCCAGAGGGATCTCCTAAGGACACTCTCAGGCCATTGCTGTCACTGAACATACACAGACGCACACAGACACAATGACTCACACACCCACACAGAGAGAGAGAGAGAGAGAGAGAGAGAGAGAGAGAGAGAGAGAGAATTAAAAAGAAACTATGCTGATAACAGCATAAAGACAGAAAGCAACAAACTTAGGGAGATATGGGATAAACTTAGGGAAGTGTGGGAAGGTCCTCTGTGCTATTACACCAGACTTGCCCCACAGAAATCCAAGACATAGGCTGAGAAAGCACATCACAGAGTCAACCCTGGAGCATCCTGCACGTCTTGTAGGCAAAGGCTGGCAGCTCTCTTAACAGGATTCTCTTGTCCAAGAGTGCCTGCAGAGTAGACTCCTCAGGAGACAGAGAGCATCCACCTTAGGAAAAGTGTGAGTCTGTTTGCTGTCCAGCATCACAACGATGAGAGGTGCTTCTGGGACAAGGGACAAGGAGATTTTGCTGACAGCCTATTGTAAAATATTGGGGTAGGCTTACTGGAGTGTCAGCTTCTCCAGAGGCTGAGGCAGGAGGATTGCTGGAACCAAGAAGTTTGAAGTCATGCTGGGCAGCACAATGATCCCACCTCAAAAATGTTTTTTAAAACTATAATTCCTGAGCTGGAGAGATGGCTCAGAGGTTAAGGGCACTGACTGTTCCTTCAGAGGTCCTGAGTTCAATACCCAGCAACCACATGGTAGCTCCCAACCATCTATAATGTGATCTGGTGCCATCTTCTGGCCTGCAAGTGTTCATGTAGCCAGAGCACTGTATACATAATAAATAAATAAATCTTTTTTTAAAAAAAACTAGAATTCCTAAGCTTAAGTTTCTAGGGTTTGCCACATAGCAGGAGAGTGCAACATCACCCAGGACCTCTCCATCCCATGAAAGCCAAGAGTCAAGCAGAACAGGAAGTGTGTGTGTGAAGGCTCTGACCCAGAAGTATGTCCATTCCATCAGCAGGTTAACTGCCAGCACGCTGCTGGGTAAATTCTGCACCTTTCCAGCTCACAACAGCTGTGTTCATTTTCAAGTGCTACCCAATCTCAACAGCTTTTATTTTCTGTAGAAATCAATTTGTTTTTATTTTAAAGTGATAAGGAGAGCTAGGGAGGTGGCTAAGTCAGGGAAGCACTTGCAATGGTGGCACACCCTCACCACCCCAGCAGCCTACCTACCTGAGGAGGTGACATGGGCAGTACTTGCACCTTGCTGGCCAGCTACACTAGCCTAATTGGCAAGCCTCGGGTCCCAGTAAGAGACCCTGCCTTAAATTTTTTAAAAATTCCTAAAAAACAACACCTGGAGCTGACCTCTGCAAAAATTCGACTCTAATATGAAATTGTTATCAATGTAAACATAAACATTAACAACCTAAACTGCGTGTTGAGTGTGGTTGCTCATACCTATAATCCCATCACACAAAAACTAATGAACTGGATTTAGTCAAAACTTAACATTTCTTAACAAAAGCATCACTGAGGAAATGATTCACATAGTGTATATGTCCATAACGTCTTTGTCTCCCCACCCCCAAGAAACGGTCTCTCTGTGTAGCCTTGGCTGTCCTAGACTCACTTTGTAGACCAGGCTGGCCTCGAACACACAAAGATCCACCTGCCTCTGCCTCTCTGAGTCCTGGAATTAAAGGCGTGCACCACTGCCTCCCAGCTTTGTAAGTAAACTTCTACAACTCAGTAATTAAAAGGCAAATAATCAGGCAAATCACGCCTAGGATGTAGAGCTGGCTGTTTCAGACAGCGAGTCTGACGCTAAGTTAGGTGGGGTAGAGAGAAGGAGGAGGCGACAAGTCACTTATAAATGTCACCCACACAGGACCCGAAGCCTAAATTCCAGGAGGGCGAGTGAGTGCTGGGCTTTCATGGACCTCTTCTTTATGAAGCAAAGTGTGTAAGGGTCGCCATAAAGGACAAACAGGAGAAATAATTTATCCATTACAATGGTTGGAATAAAAATTGGGATGAATGGGTTCCAGGAAGCAGAATACTCAAATACGCAGACACCAACTTGCAGAAACAGGGAGAACTTCAAAAGGCCGACCAGAGACAATCTGCAGAGGGCAAGATGACAGGGGAAAGAAGACATCAGGTCTGCAACAGAAAAATGTTAAAGTGAAAACAAAAAGGAACAAGCAGAAAACAGTAGGAAATGGAGATGGTGGCAGCACAGTGAGACACCTCAGCCTCTCCTGGGAAGAAAAGAGCCCGGGTCGCTCCTGCAGCTGACAATGAAGAAACATTCATGAACAGAGCTGAAGTTAAAGTAAGGATTCCCGCAGAGCTGGAGCCATGGCTGTGGACGCCTGGGGCTTGATCACAGACACAAACAGCTTTTTTATCTTCCTGCCAAGAAGAACGTGGATTCCATTTTGGAGGATTATGAGAATTACAAGAAATCTGGAGGGAACACAGATAATAAGGAGTGTGCTGTTAATGAGGCTGTGGCCAGATGAAGGGGTACTTCACTGTGATACTGGGCACCCAGCGACTCTACAAATTACAGAGACCACAGTATGCTGAAATTCTCACGGGTCACCCTGATGCACCCACGCCCCGGGTGTATGGAGAGCCACATTTACTGAGATTATTTGTGCGAATTGGAACGGTTAGCTCAATCACCTCTAGATGAGAAACGCCTTGCTTTATTACTGCACTATCAACATGATTTCCTCAAGTACCTGGCGGAGACTTGTGCGCTTTTGCTCAGTGCCCGTGACTACGAAGCGGCTCCTGCCGAGCACCATCGGAAAGCCGTGAGGGGTGCGCGCTCTCTCACTCGTGCCTGGAGCCTGTAAACAGTGTAGTTCAGTCCTTCTCTTGTACAAATGATGGACTTTGAAGACCGTTAGCGTATAACAGAGTTGATATTTGTTTTCTGTTTGATTTTAAACGTAAAATAAAAGGAGTCGCTGCTCCTTTTCCTTTCTATTTCATTTCAGTGTTTCTCCCAGTGTCTTCAGTGATGGACAAGAGAGATACACTGCAGAGTGTTTTATTGCCTGGTTGACAAAGCTGCTTCTGAATGCTGGTGGTTCTGTTCCTTTGACGCTATGCACTTTTATAATACGTGTTAATGCTCTATGACAACATGCTCTGATTCCTAGTGTCTAAGGTTCAGCTCTGATTCCTAGTGCCAAAGGTTCACTTCAGAGTATATAACTTAACACTCATCCATCTGGGCTCTTTTTTTTTTAATGGCGCTTAAAGAGCCCACCCGTCCTCTGTGCGTCATCCATGCTGTTCCTTAGGCATTTTATCTCTGCTCAATTGTTAAAGAATACTGGCTTGTTTTCATGGTTTTAGTATTTGTGTCTAACGCATATTTTAACATGATAGTTGCAACACATTGTGTAGCTCCAGTTTTATGGAAAAGTCTATCTTACAGGAGTTGTTTTTCAGATCTTAATAAATTTCTTTAAATTTCAAAAAAAAAAGAAAAAGAAAGAAAGTCAAATAATCAGGAAGCAGAGGCAGGAGGATACATTACAAGTTCCAGGCCAGACAGACCTAGCTGGCTATAGAGACTCCGCCTCAAAAACAAAAAAACTCAAAACTAGTTGAGAGACATCAGTGGTTAAGAGCATGTACTGTTCTTGCAGAGAACCTGAGTTCAGTTTCCAGCACCCACAAGGATGGGTCACAGCCACCTGTAACTCCAACCACAGAGAATCTGACACCTTTGACCTCCTTGGGCAGCAGCATTCACATATACTTTGTTCCCACTTAGACACACGAACACACATAAACACACACACACACACACACAGAGAGAGAGAGAGAGAGAGAGAGAGAGAGAGAGAGAGAGAGAGAGAGTAATTAAAAATAAAACCCCAAGCCGGCACAGTGGAGCACACCTGTAATTCCAGCACTGGGGAGGCAGAGGCAGGCAGATCGCTATGAGTTCAAGGTCTATAAAATGAGTCCAGGTTAGCCAAGGCTACACAAAGAAACTCTGTCTCGAAAACAAAATAAACAAACAAACAAACCCTAAACAAAACAAAAAGACAAGTAATTCCCAATTTTATAAAAATAGGCAAAAGCTTTGAACAATATCTAAATAGATAAGATGTCTGAGGAACAGAGATGCTTGCTGCCATGCCGACAGCCTGAGTCTGATCCCTGGATCCACACGGAGGAGGAGAGAACTGGCTCCTGCAAGTTTTACACACACACACAAATATATAATAAAAATGTAAGCTTTTTCTTTTTTTTTTTCCAAGAAAAGAAGATATAGGGCGTAGAGAGATGGCTCAGAGGTTAAGAGCACTGTCTGCTCTTCCAAAGGTCCTGAGTTCAATTCCCAGCAACCACATAGTGGCTCACAACCATCTATAATGAGATCTAGTGCCCCTGCAGGCACACATGGGGGCAGAGTACTGTAGAAATAATAAATAAATAAAATCTTTTTTTTTTTGAGACAGGGTTTCTCTGTGTATTCTTGGCTGTCCTAGACTCACTTTGTAGACCAGGCTGGCCTCAAACTCACAGGGATCCGCCTGCCTCTGCCCCCCCAAGTGCTGGGATTAAAGGTGTGCACCACCACGCCTGGCCAATAAATAAAATCTTTTAAAAAAAAAGAAAAGAAGATATATTAATGGCCAAAAAGCAAACAATAAGATGCTCACTGGGAAATGCATACTAAACCCACGACAAGATTCCACCAGCAAAAGTCACTTAGAAAGGGCATCAGCGCCAACTACTGGCATGTGTGCAGAACAGTGTGATTCTTAGGTTTCTAAGGACTGTCAATGTACAATGCCTTGGGAAGCCAATTTGGCAGTCTCTTATAAAATTAAACATACACATACCCGGGCTGGAGAGATGGCTCAGTGGTTAAGAGCACTAGCTGCTCTTTAAGAGGTCCTGAGTTCAATTCCCAGCAACCACATGGTGGCTCACAACCATCTGTAATGAGACCTGTGCCCTTTTCCGGCCTGCAGGCACACATGGGGGCAGAACATTGTATATAGAATAAATAAATGTTTTAAAATATATATATATATGCATACCCTATGACCCAAAAACCCCACTCCTTGCAATTTACTCAAGAGAAATGAAAAACATGCACAGCAATGAACTCTGCAGGAGGTGGAAGCAGCCTAGTGCTCATTAACAATTAAGCCTCCTCAGGTTATAGACAAACAAGGCAAAACATGAGAAATTATTTTTAAATTGTGTATGTGTGCACGTGCTGTGAAAGGCAGAGGTTAACACTGGATGTCCTCCTTCATCGCTCGCCATCTTATTCTTTGAGGCAGAATCGTTCCCTGAACCTGGAGCTGGCAGATGAGCTGGCCAGCAAGACTCTGGGGTCCTCCTGTCGCGGCCTCCCTAGCATGGTCACCACATTCAGCTTTTTTTACACGGATGTTGGGGCTCGAACTCAGGTTCTCATCCTTGTGCAGTACGAACTTTACTGATTGAGCCGTCTCCTGCCCACTCCTCCCCTTTTATTTTAAAGAAAATTGTGTGTGTGTGTGTGTGTGTGTGTATAACATTTATTCAGCAAGAACAAGATGGCTGTGGATTACTGATTTAGCCAAAGGAGAGTGGGACGTGAGGCCTAAGATGCAGTCTTCTCTTCATAGTACATAGACTTGTCCAAACTGGTACCTGAAGAAATGATTGTACATCCTAGATGCAGAGGGATCTGGTTGTTTCCGTTTGAGAAAGGAACTCTCTGTCACCTAGGCTGGCCCTGAACTCGGTGCTTCAGCCTCAGCCTCCATTACAGGTATGAGCCACTGTCTTCCTGTCCCAAAAGTAGCCTCTCTTTGACTCAATACTACGTATTATACTGTGTTCTGGTGGTTTTCAGTGTCAACTTGCCACAGCTAGGGTGGTCAGAGAGGAAGGAGCCTCAGTTGAGGAAATGCCCCTGAGATCCAGCTGTATGGCATTTTCTCAATTAGTGATCAATGGGGGATGGCCCAGTCCATTGTGGGTGGAGCCATCTGTGGGCTGGCGGACGAGGGTTCTGTAAGAAAGCACGCAGAGCAAGCCAGTAAGCAGCACCTTCCATGTTTTCTGCATCAGCTCCTGCCTTCAGGATGCTGTCCTGCCTTTAGGATGCTGGCTGTCCTGCTTGAGATCCTGCCCTGACTTCCTTCAATAATGAACAGTGATGTGGAAGTGTAAGCCAAATAAACCCTTTCCTCCCCAACTTGCTTTCTGGTCATGGTGTTTCATCACAGCAATAGAGACCCTGACTAAGACACACCCTGAGATCAAAATATCCCACACGGGGGCTGGCGATGACTTAGCAGTTAAGAGCATTTGCTGTTCTTACAGAGGACCAGCTTCAGTTGGAACAGCCACATGGTGACACAGACACTCAGAGCCCCAGGTCCACGGGACCCAACAGGCACACATGTGGTGCACACTCATGCACTCAGGCAAAACATTCATACACACAAAGCAAAATAAATAAATCTAATTTTTTTTCAATAGTAACCTCAAGTGCAGATGGATATAAGCCCCGTCACCCCATGCCCCCATCCCTCCCTGGCAGAGAAGCCCCACAGCCAAGGCCCAGAGAGAAGGTGACCACAATCCACCGCACAGGGAGAATGACCAAGAGCAGCCTCCTTCCGCCCCAGAGCTAAGTGTCCCCCTCTGTCTGAGTCTTGGGTGTGAGGGAGTGACGGGGGGCAGCAGGGATGGGCGGGGGTTACCTACCGCAGGAGTCACAGATGAAGCAGTCAGTGTGATACAGGCCCCCCATCGCCTGGCACGCCTGCCTCGCTCCGTAGATGCCAAGCCCACACTTGATACAAATGCCTGTGTGGGAGAAACAGAACAGCAGCTGGCACTATGCTCTATAGAGTTGGGTGGCCAGCTGGGACGCTGGTCAGGTGCAGACCTGCCTGACCCTAGGCAAGTTGGCTTCCCAAGGCCAGCGTCACCAGGTCCCTAGCAACTAATATTCACTACAGGGACACCACTGTGCATCAAATGTGTGATGTTCCCCCACAGGCATTCTTTTGGAGACTAAGGGACACAGTGCCTGGCTGGTGGATACAGGCCATATCCTGTATGGGTCTTGAAGGCTGTAGTTCAACTCTCCTCTTGGTGCAAACATTCTGCTTTCTAATCCACTGAGATGAGCAACCCTGATGTTCCTGCCATTACCAGCAGGAAGGCACCAGCCATCCTGCCTTCCTTGCTGTGTCAGATACTACTAAGCCATGGACTGGAATAACCTTTCCTCCTTGAAGTGGTTTCGGCCAGTGAGTTGGCCACAGTGGCTAGAAAGGCTGTGTGTATAGGCAGCATGCAGGGCTGGCTGCCGCTGCCTGAGCACTGAAAGAGCTTCACGGAGCACAGGTAGAGGCAGAGACGAAGTCGACTATCTAGCTTCAACCATCAGCATTAGAAACCTAGAAACTGCACGTCACACCTCTCCACCCCCGAATGAAAGACAGCCTTCCTGCTGCCTCTGAGCCAGACCCTGCTCTTCAGAATAAATATGTACCTTCTGGCCCCACACAGGCACACTCAAAGGCATCACTGCCCTCGACAGGCATCCCTTCCCCACCTGTACAAGATCCGCATATTCCCCAGTCCATTCCACAGACACCCACGGCCTGCTGCCTGCCCACCCAACATCTTAAATGCAGATGAAGTGTAGTGCATAAAAATCCCCAGCCCCAAGGAGCAAGTATTCCAGAGGAAGGACCCAGAGCAGGAGTTACACAATGTCTGATAAGTAGGGTACATGTCAGATGATGTGTGTCTCTGACCCCAGTACTCAGGAGAACAAGGCAGGAGGATAGCTCAGAGTTCCAGGCCAGCCTGGACTACACAGCAAGCTGGAGGCTAGCCAAGGGTCTATATGGAGACTCTGTCCCAAACAGCAACCAAGAACAACAGCAATGATCATTGTGACAATGGTAATGACAGATGGGAACAAACACTACAGAGAAAAGTCAGGCTCATTAAGAATAAATCAGGGAGCCAGGTATATACACGGTGCACAAACAGGTGAGCAGGGACACAGGCACACACGCAACATACACATATCAATAAAAGTAGGGGGAAACCTGCAATTTTTTCAGTATTCTTTTTTGTCTTTGTTTTTCTGAGACAGGGTCTCTCTGTGTAGCCTTGGCTGTCCTGGACTCACTCCTTAGACCAGGCTGGCCTCGAACTCACAGCGATCCACCTGCCTCTGCATGTGCCACCATGGCCGGCTTTACAAAGATTCTTTAAATAAACAAATCTATGGCAGCTGGCATGGTAGCACATGCCTGTAATCGCAGCACTTGGAAGCCAAGACAGCTACGTAAGGAGCTGTGGCCAGCATGGGCTACGTAAGACCTCAGCTCAAACAAAACGAACCAAAGGTAAACCTAGAGGGCCAGGTACGTTGATACATGCCTCTAATTCAAGCACTTGGAGAGGCTGAAGTAGGAGCACCTCAGGTTCAGGGTCAGTCTGGGCTCCATGGAAAGTTCCAGAGCAGCACAGCTGCATAGAATGATCTAGGGCCTTAGTGGCAGAGTGCGTGCCTGATGTGTGTGATTTTTATACAGGATAGTGAGGGGAGGTCCTCTCTAGTCTCCTTTCACGTACTGAAAGGAGAGTGCTTTCTATACAGGGATCTGGAAATACTGGATGGAAGGGGGACCTCCCCCTCAGGCCAAGAGAGGGGAAAAACCAGAGGACTGACCAGCAGCACTCGAGGGATGCCAGGCTCTAAGTCTTGTTCACTTTGAGACCAGGTCTCCAGGAGAGCCCCAAGGCTGCCCCCTTCAGTTACCCAGCATCTCTGTGGTCATATGCGTGAGAAAGGCCCCATAATACTTGGTCCCCAATTAGTGAAACTATTTGGGAAGGATCAGGAGGCGTGGCCCTGTTAGAGGTGTGTCCCTGGGAGGGGTCTGGGGTTTCAAAAGAATCCAGTCATTCCCAGAGTGTTCTCTCTGCCTCCTGCATTCAAATCAAAATGTGAGTTCTCTGTGAGGTGCAACAGCGCTGCCTTTCATCTGTGCGCTCGTGAGGCAGAGGCAGGAAGAGCTCTGGAAGTGCGAGACCAGCCTTATGCACAAGGTGAGTTCCAGAACAGCCAGAGCTGGTAGAGAAGCCCTGTCTCATTAGAAAAAAAAAAAAATCAGACTCTCAGCTGCTCCTGTGACCATGCGGTTGCTCCATTGTGGGCTCTAAGCCTTTGCTTTGATAATGTGGGTCTTGGGGAAATGAACGCAGGTCAGGCATAAACACACAGAGTCATCCCACCGGCCCTCTGTGTTTCCCCAGCTAGCTTTCGTATCTGAGGCTCAAGGAAGCGCCCACAACCTGTCTTCTAAGTAGCGGGTATAAGTGCTATGCGTCCCCACCTCTGACTTCACTCTTCAGTCTGCCCCTAACATACTACCCAACTTCTCTTCCTAGAGTGAAAGACGGCATCCTCCCCATCTTCCTGCTCCCCCACCAGCTACGAGAATCAGACTTTGCCATTTACTTGACTGACTGACCACAATCAACACTGGAAGATGGGGTGGGGAAGCCCAGCATGGTGGTGCACACCTTTAGCCCCAGCACTTGGGAGGCAGAGGCTAGCAGATCCCTGTGACTCTGAGGCCAAGCTGGTCTATGCTGTACGTTCTACACCAGCCAAGGTTATGACAGCAAGATGCTATCTCAGAAGTAAGGGTCTGGAGAGATGGCTCAGTGGCTAGGATCACTGCTCTTGAAGAGGACTGGCTAGGGTTTGATTCCTACCACCCACGTGGATGCTCACAACCATATAGACCTCCAGTTCCAGGGGATCTGATACACTCTGACCTCTATGGACACCAGGCACAGCCATGGTGCACAGACATACACATGCAGTCAAAATATTAATACATAAAATTAGTAAAAATCTTTTTTAAAAATATCAAAGAATGAAAGAATTAAAAGGTGCATAAGAGGGGAAGTTTCCATGTTGCACTAATTTCTGTGTATATTTGATTTTTCTCTAAGTTTGTACCCAGATTGCTTTAATCACAACACTTTATGTAGGGGTATACGCCTCCAATCTCAGATCAGAAAGCCAAGCAGGAAGACAATGAGCTCTATCTAGGACAGCCTGAACTACAAAAGGAGACCCTGCCTCAAAAATAGGTGATCTGCCAGGTGTGGTGGCACATGCCTTTAATCCCAGCACTCAGGAGGCAGAGGCGGGTGGATCGCTGTGAGTTTGAGGCCAGCTTGGACTACAGAGTGAGGTCAGGACAGCCAGGGCTACACAGAGAAACCCTGTCTAGAAAAACCAAAACAATAAAAAATAAAAAAATTAATGTTGGGGCTGGAGAGATGGCTCAGTGGATAAGAGCACTGCCTGTTCTTCCAAAGGACTCAGGTTCAATTCCCAGGACCCACATATGGCAGCTCACCACTGTCTATAACTCCAAGATCTGACACCCTCACAACAACACACATAAATTGAAATTAAATAAAAAATTTTTTAAAAGTTAATGTTGTACATGTCCATATGCGGTCAGAGGACAACTTGCAGGAGTCAGTCTCTCCTTCAACGACATGGGTTCTGGGGATCAAACCGGGACAGTCAAGCTTGGGAGCAAGTTGCTTCTTCAGCCCTTCAGCCATGTCAGCCAAGCTGGAGGCTAGGGGGAGTGGCATGTCACCCTCTCAACAGCAGGAGAGCGAGGCTGGCCATGGGCTGGAAACATGGAGGGAGGAGCAAGTCCACAGAGAGTGAGTATTCTGAGGGAAGTGGGCAGCAGGATGGGCGTCACAGACCAGAAAACAGAAAAGCAAACTACTGAGGCTAAGGGCAACACACAGAGTCCTGCAAGCCACTAAGGTCGGAGATCTAAACTTCTCCAGGGCCAGTGAAATGGGTCAGCGGGTCTTGCTGTTAAGATGACACCTGGGTTCAAGCCCCAAAATCTACAGGGTGGAGGGAAAGAACCAACTCCCACAAGTTAGCCTCCAGCCTCTATACACACGCTACAGTATTCATGGACTCACATCCATCACCCACACACACATACACACATGCACATACAGACACGCATATATATACATGCAGACACATATATAGAGAGACACACACATACATGCATGTAAACACATATACATACACACATACATACATGCAAACACACATATACATGCACATACACATACATGCAAATACATACACACCCACATACATATATGCAAACGCATACATACACACACACACACAATTTTTTAATGTTTTAATTTTTTTAAAAAATTCATCCTGGTCTCAGGGACTTCCTCCAAACTTCTAATAGCCAGGCAGAACAGCAAAGTTGGGGTCACTTCAGCAATTCAGACAGGGGGTCCTGTTAAGAATCAAACAGGTGGGGGCTGGAGAGATGGCTCAGGGGATAAGAGCACTGGCTGCTCTTCCCGAGGTCCTGAGTTCAATTCCCAGCAACCACATGGTGACACACAACCATCTGTACTGGAATCTGATGCCCTCTTCTGGCCTGCAGGTGAATACACAGATGGAGCACTCATACATGAAATAAATAAAATCTTTAAAAAAAAAAAAAATCAAACAAGTGTTGGAACCAAAAAGGCTGCTGAAGAGAAGCAAAACCAGGGTGTGGCCCTAGGAACCTTAGCAGCACGGGGCAAGTCTAGGGGCCTGAGGCTGTGGCCTCCACTAGGCAGCGGAACTGGCAGGAAGGCAAAGTGCCAAAAACACCAAGAAATGGCCCAGGGTTACCCAGGGAGGTGTCAGCTGAAGCAGAGCCTAGCCAGGAGGCCATCGGGCTCACAGGGGCAACACAGCAGACAAGGAGGGAATTAGGGATGGCTCACAGGGGCAACACTGCAGACAAGCAGGGAATTGGGGATGGCTCACAGGGGCAACACTGCACACAAGCAGGGAATTAGGGATGGCTCACAGGGGCAACACTGCAGACAAGCAGGGAATTGGGGATGGCTCACAGGGGCAACACTGCACACAA
>OU015759.1:4127538-4174886 GCA_907169655.1 Acomys percivali | reverse complement strand
CCAGGTATAGTCGTCCCGATTACACATTCTGGGACTTAGAATCACAGGATGAGTTCCAGGACCCACTGTGAGTCCATCTTCCGCAAAACTTGCTTCTTTTAGCAAGGAGCACATGTTGGCTCTTGCAGAGGACCCAACTCAACTTCCCTTCGCAACTATCCTTGACTTCAGTTGTAGGAGATCTGACCGACATGAGCATGGTGAATACATGCACATCCAGGCAAACACACACACACCCACAATCTTAAAAAAAAAAAAAAAAAACTGTTGACAACCACAAGCCCCTACTTTAACTGGAGAGCCACAATACGGTTTTGGTTTTGTTTGGGGGGGAAGGGGGAGTCTCAGAATTACTGTAACTTAGAACCAGTATCCTTGAAAAGTCCAGTTGGTTCCTTTTCTCAGTGGTACAGTACTTTGGTCCCTTTGAGTAAAGGATGCAGAAAGGCTAGCAGTAACATACCTAGGGGACATGGCCTTCCCTTCAATGGCTTCTGTGTCCCTAACTGGCTCAAGTCTGGAAGCTGGCTAACAGGCCAGGATTTTCAATTGCTATGCTCCAGTGTTGCTTTTTCCCCATTTATTCTAGAGTTTTCTGCTTACATAGATTGAACTAAAGGGACCCAGCATGGTTGTTCTAGTTCATGAGCGTTGGACAAGCGCCCAGCAACCTGCAGCCAGTGGCAATCTGTTGGCCTTGGGTCTCCCTCCCCCCCTCCCTCCCTCCTTCCCTCCCTCCTTCCCTCTCTCTCTGTGAAAGGCACGAAGAAGTAGGAGCCCAGTCACTGCATGCAGAATCTTCCTGCAACCCCCCAAGGCCTGGCCAGGCCAAACTCAGCTAGTGTGACCTTGGTAGGAGTCACCTTGAAATGCAAGGGCTCCTCTTTTATAGTACCCGACCAACCGTCAGCTTTAGGGCATGGTTACCTTCTGAGCATCAGTGCAGGTGGGGACTCTATCCCTAGAGACACAAACTAAAAAGTCTGTCTTCTGCTGGAAGAGCTGTCATGAGAAAGAAAACCAAACCTTATGTCCAATCCCAGTGACCCAGGGAAACATGTCCAAGTCAAAGTCCCCTCCCTTCGAGGCACTCTGCTCAGAGTGAGGCAGGACAGTACCCAGGTACCCGGGATAGGGAACTAGTCAGCCCGCAGACTGGACCTGCACAGAAGCCTGGACTTCATTGTGCAAAGAGCCAGGCAGGACACCTGTACCCGAGATGGAATCAGAGTGTCTGGCCCCAACCCTCACCCGCACACACCTACCTCCTAGAACCTGAGGAATTCCAAGCCTGCCTCATCCACACAAGGTCTGGAAGCAAGTATTTGGGGAGCAAATGTCCAAAGGAGCCACCTCATGATCTATCTACTTGTCTGATGAGAAAGGGTGGAAAAGAAATTGGCCAATGATCACATATAATTGATCGCATTTATCAGCCATTCAAAATGAAAATGGCTGGCACAGTGACGCACTCCTGTAGTCTAGGTGGGTCTCTGAGTTCGAGGCCAGCCTGGTCTACAAAGTGAGTCCAGGACAGGCAGGGCTACACAGAGAAACCCTGTCTCAAAAACAAAAACAAAAGTGAAAATGATAATATCGGGCAGGGGCTGGAGAGATGATGGCTCAGAGGTTAAGAGGACTGGTTGTGCCTGGTGTGATGGCGCACGCCTTTAATCCCAGCACTTGGGAGGCAGAGGCAGGAGGATCGCTGTGAGTTCGAGGCCAGCATAGTCTACAAAGTGAGTCCAGGATGGCCAAGGCTACACAGAGAAACCCTGTCTCGAAAAACCAAAAAAAAAAAAAAGAGGACTGGTTGTTCTTCCAGAGGTCCTGAGTTCAATTCCAAGCAACAACATGGTGGCTCACAACCATCTATATGGTGGGATATGGTGTCCTCTAATGGCCTGCAGGTGTGCACGCAGGCAGACCTCTGTATACATAATAAATAACTCTGAAAAAAAATTTGGGACCAAGTCGGGGGGCGGGTGGTGGCACACACCTTTAATCCCAACAGTTGGGAGGCAGAGGCAAGTGGGTCTTTGTGAGTTCGAGGCCAGCCTGGTCTACAGAGTGTGTAGCCAAGGCTACACAGAGAAACCCTGTCTCAAAAAACCAACGGCTTCTGAAGGTAAAAACCACTTGTTGCATGTGCCTAATACCTTGTTAGGTTCGATCCTCAGAACCCACAGTGGAAGACAAGAACCGATCCCCGGAAGTTGTCCTCCAACCACCACACGCACACAAACAAAACAGGGCTGTAGAGATGGCCCAGCCAGTAACGGGGCTTGGTGCCAGGTGTGACCACCTACTTTAGATTCCCGGGACCCACATGCTGGAGGACTAGATACTGTTCTCAGACTTCCACACATAACACTGTGGCACAAACACATGTACATGTGTGCAGGCGCACACAGATTAATTTTTTTTAAGAATTTTTTAATTATTTATTTTTAAAATTTATTTATTATGTATACAATGCACATCAGATCACATTATAGATGGTTGTGAGCCACCATGTGGTTGCTGGGAATTGAACTCACGACCTCTGGAAGAACAGTCAGTGCTCTTAACCACTGAGCCATCTCTCCAGCCCCACACGCAGATTAACTTAACAAACAACAAATAAAGTATTTTTGTAAATTTTATTTTATTTATTTATTTATTTATTTTGGTTTTTCGAGACACGGTTTCTCTGTGCAGCCTTGGCTGTCCCGGACTCACTTTGTAGACCAGGCTGGCCTCGAACTCACAGTGATCTGCCTGCCTCTGCCTCCCGAGTGCTGGGATTAAAGGTGTGCGCCACTACCATCTGGCATTAAAATTTATTTTTTGTTTGTTTTGAGCTGGGATTACAGGCATGTGCTACCACTCCTGGCTTGTAAAAAAATTTTTTTTCAAGAAATAATTTTTTAAAGATCTAGATTTGGGGGCTGGAGAGAGAGCTCAGTGGTTAAGAGCACTGCCTGCTCTTCCAGAGGTCCTGAGTTCAATTCCCAGCAACCACATGGTAGCTCACAACCATCTACAATGTGATCTGATTCCCTCTGCTGTCATGCAGGCGTACATGCACATATAGCACGCATATACATAAAATAAATAAATCTTTTTTTTAAAAAAAAAAGATCTAGGTTATGATTGTGCATGGTTATAATCAGGAAGCTGAGGCAGGGGCATCACTTTTAAAGCTAGTCGGGGCTGCAGAACAAGATTCTTCCAGAAACGGTGATGAAGTGAATATTTCGGTCCAACTTTCCCAGTTGGAGGCCTCAAGATTTAAATAATATATAAGTGTCCAGGGTCGGTTAACATCCATTACTCTAGAAATGAGTAACCAAACCTAAAAGGGAAACAACCCAAGTGGCCCAGTGTGAAGTAGTCGTAGAAAAAAAGCAGGTCCATGAAACGGAATCCACTGTTGACAGGTACATCTGCATGCTTTTCATCCTAGTGCTGGAGAGGTGGAGGCCAGCAGGGAGAAGGGTCGCAAATTCAAGGCTTGTCTGAGATGCAGTACAAAGTCAGAGTCAGTCTGGTCAGTGTCGTGAGACCCTATCTCAGAATATAAAATAATACAAGGAGCTGGGGGCGGGGAGATGGTTCAAGGTAAAGACCCTTGCCACCAAGCCTGGGATGAGTTCCTTCCCCCCTCCCCCAATCCACCCCCCACTCGCCCCCCCCCACACACACACGGAGAGAACCCCTCCCCTGAAAGGCATGCCCACCATCTGGGTCACACTAATAGATGTGAAAGCCTAGTTGGACACCTCAGTACAACAAATGAACTGTGTGTGTGTGTGTGTGTGTGTGTGTGCACGCGCGCGCGCGTGTGTTCACATTATTTACAGATGGGAGGAACCAAGTGAGTCATGGTGGCGTGTGCCTTTAATCCCAGCATTCAGTAGGCAAAGGCAGGCAGATTTCTGAGTTTGAGGCCACCCTGGTCTACAAAGTGAGTCCAGGACAGGCAAAGCTACACAGACCTTGTCTCAAGCAAACAAAATAATAGGAAAAACAATCACAAAGTTTAATCAAACTCTTGTGTACATTGTATTTTGTTTGGTTGATTATTTTGTTTGTTTTTTGAGACAGGCTCTCTGTAGCTCTCGCTGTCCTGAAAGTCACTATATACCCAGGCTACCCTGGAACTAACAGAGATTCCCCTGCCTCTGCTTCCTGGGCACTGGGATCCAAGGCAAGCACGTGTGTACATTCTAACAAAAGTTTTTTCGAGACAGGGTTTCTCTGTGTAGCCTTGGCTGTCCTGGACTCACTTTGTAGACCAGGCTGGCCTCGAACTCACAGCGATCCACCTGTCTCTGCCTCCCGAGTGCTGGGATTAAAGGCGTGCGCCACTACTGCCTGGCTCTTAAAACTTTTCCAAATTTTCTAGATCTAAACTTTTTTTGGGGGGTGGGGGAGTTGTTAATTCTTATTTGCTGGGCATGGTGACACAAACCTGTAATCTCAGCGCTCGGGAGGCAGAGGCAGGCAGATCTCTGAGTTTGAGGCCAGCCTGGTCTACAAAGTGAGTCCAGGACAGCCTGTCTCGAAAACCCTGTCTCGAAAAACCAAAAAATAAAAAAATAACCATCTTCAGAATAAGACTAAACAGAACAAAGCATTGTGGCCCTGCACAAAAAGCACTTCAGTTGCTATTCATTCTTTTCCTTCCCTCCCTCTTTCTTTTCAACCCAGGCCGCCCTCAAACTTGCTATGTAGCCAACCAGACTCAGAAGGACGGGTCCACCTGCCTTTGCCTCTCCGGTGTTGGGATTAAAGGCTTGTACTACCACGTTCAGCTCGTATTTGTTTTCTTTGTCCCAAATAAGCTTTTGGCTGGAATTTGTTGTGTTGGATTGAATGCAGGAGGAAAATGTTCCCGCTACGTGTAGAAGCCAAGAAGTAGGGCTGGAGAGATGGCTCAGAGGTTAAGAGCATGGTCTGCTCTTCCAGAGGTCATGAGTTCAATTCCCAGTAACCACATGGTGGCTAACAACTATCGGTAATATGATCTGATGCCCTTCTGGCCTGCAGGTGTACATGCAGGCAGAACATTCTACACATACATAATAAATAAATAAATTAATTAATTAAAAAAAAAAGAAGTCAAGAAGCAGATTCCCAGTATCTATAAAAGTTATCTATAAAAATACTTCTCTAAAAATATATCCTCCCTAAAAACAGCCAAATGGAGAATTCTGGACCTCAAGAATACTGCTTTAGGGGCTGGAGAGATGGCTCAGAGGTTAAGAACACTGCCTGTTCTTCCAGAGGTCCTGAGTTCAATTCCCAGCAACCACATGGTGGCTCACAACCATCTATAATGTGATCTGGGCCCTCTTCTGGTATGCAAGCAGAGCACTGTATAAGTAATAAATAAATATTTTTTTAAAAAAGAATATTGCTTTAAAATGCTAAGAGCTAGCTTATCCTCTGACCTCCACACAAGGGCTGTGGCACACCCCCTCCCCTGCAAAACAAATATCTGAGCATACATACACATATTTGGGGGGGGGCGTTTTCGAGACAGGGTTTCTCTGTATAGCCTAAAAGGTTGCACCACCACGCCCAGCTATACATGTTTAAAATGTATTTATTGGGACAGGGTCTCTGAGTAGCAATTGGCTGTCTGGGACTCACTCTGTAGACCAGGCTGGCCTTGAACTCATAGAGATCCCCCGGCCTGTGACTTCCAAGTGCTGGGACTAAAGGCATGTGCAACCACTGCTGCCTGGTTGAGACGGATTGCAGAAGTGTTACTGGGTTATTTATTCTTTATACAGTGCTCTGCCTGCATGTACACCTGCAGACCAGAAGAGGGCAGCAGATCACATTACAGATGGTTATGAGCCACCATGTGGTTGCTGGGAATTGAACTCATGACCTCTGGAAGAACAGTCAGTGCTCTTAACCTCTGAACCACCTCTACTGCCCATATGTTTTTTAATTATGCGTATGTCTGAGTTGGGCTTTGTAACGAGAGTGCAATACTCTTAAGTGTTAAGCCATCTCCTTAGGTTATTTTTAGAGCCGGCCTTCTCAGGATGAAATTACAGGGCAGCAGCCAAGCCTACCTTGTATTTAGATGAGTTCTGGGGATTCTTTTTTTTTTCCCCTTGGTTTTTCAAGACAGGGTTTCTCTGTGTGGCCGTGGCTGTCCTGAACTTCACCAGGCTGGCCTCGAACTCAAGAGATCTATTTGTTTCTACCTCCCTAATGCTGAATTAAAGGTATACATGGCCACCACCATCACCCATCCAAGTTCTGGGGATTTTATACCTTGGCCTTCATACTTACAAGGCCCTTTAGCTACTAAGCCAACCTCCAAATCCCCCTCAGTGTTTAATTGTGTACTTGTGAGGTTCGCCTGCATGTAATAAAAGTATTCTTGGGAACAGAAACCCAGGAGGGCAGAACAGATGTTAACTGTGGCTCCAGCTGGGCCATGAACCTAGACAGAGGCACCCAGACATGCACTGTGCGAGAGGGCACACTCCAAGACACGTGTGTGGGGGTCGGAGGACAGCACAGAGAATTTGTTCCTTTCCTAACATGTAGTCCCAGGGGATTGAACTGTTTTCAGGCTTCTGGCAAGCACCACCACCCACCAAGCCACACTGCCAGGCCAACTTTTAAATCTCTGCTTTTCTGCCCCTCAAGTGCTGCTGTCATCAAACTCATGGCCTTTCACGGATCTCCGCCCCAGCCAGCCCTGCAGGCACCTATGTTGGTTGGTTTTTGTTTTGTTTTGAGACGATCTCATGAGACACAGGGTGACTTCAGACTCCAGAGACAACCGAGTATGATCCTGAATTTTTTTAAAAGATTTGTTTATTATTTATACAGTATTCTACCCACATGTGTGCCTGCAGGCCAGAAGAGGTCATGAGATCTCATTATAGATGGTTGTGAGCCACTATGTGGTTGCTGGGAATTGAACTCAGGACCTTTGGAACAACAGTGCTCTTAACCTCTGAGCCATCTCTCCAGCACCTGATCTTGAGTTCTTTATTTCATCTTTCTGCCTCCACCTACCAGGTGTGTGCAGGCAGCAGCACCCAGGAGAGTTGAGACACTTCTGTCCCCTGTGTGTGTCTAGAGGCCAGAGGTCAATTCCGAGTGGTCTTTCTCAGAAGCCATCTACCTTGGTTTTTGAGACAGGGTCATTTACTGGCCCATGAGCCTCAGCGATCCCATCTGCCTTCCCAGTGCTGGGATTACAAGGTGTGCCACCATGACACACATGCCCAGCTTCTTCACACAGGAGGTGGGACCAAACTCAGGCCCCACACCAGCATGGCAGGCAGATTGCCAACAGCAGTGTCCCCAGCCCCAAGGTAGTAAGTACTCAGGAGTGCAGAAGCCAGCACACGTGTGACAGATACAAGGCCACTAGGCAGCAGAAGCAGATAACAAGAATGCAGATGCCGTTTATTTGGTCCATAAGTACAGTATATTTGCTGTTTGAGTTTACAAAACATCAAATATAAATAACTTGAAACTGTAACAAATACACAAAAATTGGCTTCTTAACACAGACATACCAGGCAGTACAAACTGAAATTTTGAGTAAATTAACATTGTTTTACATTAATATACACAGTGCCAGGTAACATTTAAAAACAAGTCTCAATGCATAGCACTTGACACTTCTGTGAATCTTTCAGGTAAGAGTATGAAAATGGTTAGATCTAGGCTAAAAATAACTCTTCTCTAGCCAAAAATAAAGGCATAATATTTATAACCATGTCCCAGCGTTCCTACCCCACAGTATTTCCCACTAGGAAACGATAGCTAAGGCTATTTACAGGGAAGGCAACATGCACGCACCCTTCAGTTCATCACTGGTCCACCCTGCTCTGCTCAAAGTCTCAAACACTATTCCTACCTCAGTACAGCAATGGAGTCTCTAACAGTCTTAGCAAACGCTTTTACAGGAGCGGACCCACCAAAGCCGCCACAGCCTGTGCTTTCCCTCTGCAACAAAGGACTTAACCTTCGGCTCCGACCAGCTCAAGGGCCAGGAGTCTGCTCAGTCTAAAGCTATGACATCATCAAGATCCTCCGGCTGCTCCAGGCGGGACCTCTTGGCACTGGTGCCCTCGCTCTCCTCCAGCTTCCGCTTGCGGGCCCTCTCGTCCTCGCCGCCGTCCGCGCTGTTTGAAGGGCCGTCTTCATCTGAGTCAACTATGAGCACGTCATCTTGCTCTTGTGCTTATTTCAGAAAACAATGCAAAGAACGGTGAAGTGTGGGAGATATTAGTTGCTCGCCTAGGCTTCACAACGTCAAGCTCACTCTGAATGAAGCCACCCTCACTGGCCACCCTCAGAGAACGCCTCCAGTGTTCCGTGTAACAAGCGTGTCTACTTTTAGGAGAAGGGTGTTACTAGGGAACCGAACTGACCCAGGGAAATGTCCTATTTTTTTTTTTCCAAGCAAAACAAAAAACTGTGACCAGCACTTAATTAAACACGTACGTTATCATGCCTCCTGAGAGGGTCCCCAACTGAGAAGGGGCAGGGTCACCCTAACAGAGGAAAGAGCAGCAACAGCAACAAGCCACTTACAGCCGCCAGGGACTGCTTGCTCTGAGCACTGTGCACTCATCTAATCATCCTATAAAGAAGACAGCATTATTACCCCACTTCCAGATAGGAAACGGAGGGCAGAGATGGACCTCCTATAGCCACAGTGTGGCTTGTGCTCTTTAACCCTACTCCCTAAGACAGTGTGTCTCCCAAGTGCCAAAACTAAAAACAGAACTGCATCTTCCCTATAGAGCCTTCAACACCCGCCTGCAGTAGAGCATCAGTGTTTATTCCCCTTAGGAGTTCTGAAGAACTGAAGTCTCAAAGACAATGCTCCAGCTCGGCGAGAAGACTGGGCCAGCCCAAGAGGGGACTTCCACAGCCTTGAGCTCGCCCATAAATTCTCAGAGGATGCTACAGCCCCGAGCAAACATTCTCAAGAACACCAAAAGGCAAGTGGTCGAGTAAGTAGAAGTTAAAACCTGCCTGTAATCCCAGCACCCGGGAGGCAGAGGCAGGCTGATCTCTGAGTTCAAGGCCAGCCTGGTCTACAGAGCAAGTCCAGGAAAGCCAGGGCTCCACAGAGAGACCCTGTCTCAAAAAACAAAAAATAAAATAAAAAATAAAAACAAAAACAAAAAACTGAATAGAGAGGTCAGGGAGGTAATGGTCCAACCAAAGAGCAGCGCAGGATGGGGTCTGAAAGGCACCAGGTGTCATCAGCAGGTGCCCTGAGAACATTCTCAGGTGGGCTTTGCTTAGGCAGTGCCTTCCTGGAAGCCACACTCACCCTGCAACGACCTGGTCAAAGAGCCAGATGCATGATTTGCAACTTCAAAATAAAAGAGGCAGTTGGCAGCTTAAGCAGAACAGACCATGGACCAAGAACTGAAGCCAGTTTGCTGTGAATCCAACTGTGTTCCCACTCTGTCTAGGAATCCCCCTAGTTGTAAAGGCCTTCCTGGCTCATGAAAGTCAAAGCTCCATTCCAATTAATTCCAAAGCAACCCAGCCTTAGCACTTATACGGTGTCTGTCAAATTACCAGCTTGTTTTAAGACCTCTGGCTTGGAGGTGACTCACCTGTGGAGGTGGAAGGCTGGGCACCGTCATCACTGCCGTTAGTGATGCTTTTGGCAGCATCTTCAGCTTGTTTGGGCCCCACTTTTTCTGGGGCATCACCAACAACCTCAAATTCAACATCCTTTCCTAGATCTTCGCTGAAAGAGAGACGCAGGCTGTAAACCAGAGGCTACGCTGTGCCGGCATAGTAAAGAGCAAACCCACAGCTGGGAGCGCACACTGCAGCCCCAGAAGCCTCTCGTTTCTAAGACACTCGTGAAAATTCCACAGAGCAGAGCTTTTCTGATTCAAACAGTGAAGCCTATGTTTTCCTTATGTATTGCTAACATGGAAACTGAGGTAGAAATACTGCAGCCCAGCACCACAGAGATGTCCTTTCTTGGGCTGCTTTGCCCAGAGTTCCTTCACTCCATCTGTGCCCTGATCCTGGTGTTCTGGGGACAGGGTTATGTGGTTTCTGGGTCTCCCCACCTTTATTGGCAACTCGCTACTCACACACGAGTCCCAAAATACGCATCAATGTCTATGCATCAAGGAGAACAGGGGACACACATTTTACAGGTGGTTCAGTGCTGAGAGCTGAAACATAAGAGACAGACACTCCACACCCCGATGTGCTGCTCCTGCAAACACCGCCCACTCCTGCCCTTTCCTGATGTTTTCTTTGACAAGCAAACACAAGCATGCCACTGACCCCACCCAGCGGCTGTCCCAGTGAGGCAGAGCTAGCACACCACTGACATCTAGCTTTGAGTCCATTATGGAACTTTGTAGAATTTATAGTCCTACTAACACTCTGAACGTGAGGCAAGACCACTGTGACAACCTTTTAGGTCACTTTGCTGGGACTACTGGGCACGTTTACAGTACACGTAAGGACCAGAAAAATGGCTCAGCAGTTAGAGCACTCAGTAGCTGCTCTTCCAGAGAGCCTAGGTTCCACACCTAGCATCCACATGGTGGCTCACAACCATCTGCAAAGTAAGTTCCAGGGGATCCAATGCACACACATGACACAGACAAAACACCCATGTCAGCCGACAGCAATCAGGTTGGTCTGACATCCATGTATGTCCTGTAATGGTGCACATGAATGCGTATGCATAGACCACACACTCCCTCAGGCAAACACAAGTACAGATGAAATAAATATAATTTAAAAGAGCACTAGCTGTTCTTCCAAAGGTCCTGAGTTCAATTCCTAGCAACCATATGGTAGCTCACAACCATCTATAATGTGATCTAATGCCCTCTTCTGGTGTGCAGGCACACAAGCAGTCAACATATTATATACATAATAAATAAATCTTTAAAAAAAATAAGATTAAAAAAATTCAATTTATTTAGCATATGTTTCTCATTGTCCACATGTGGAAGTCAGCTGACCAATGAGAGTGAAATCTATCTTTTCCCTACATGAGACCTGGGAACTGAATTCAGATCCCTCAACTGGGCCACCTCACCAGCCCCAGAGATCTGCCTTTGAAAAGAGCTGTCAGAAGCATAGATGATCAGTCCCCGATCAGCCTGCCGTCTTTAGCCTGAAACTGTCCTGCTGTCCATCACTGTACGTCTGCGTCCTGGCCTTTTCTGTAGGCACAGGCCCTGCGCAGCCCTTGTGATCAGCGCAGCTTCCCCACAGAGCCCTGGCTCTACTTTCTCCTTGTGTGCACTTGCTTCTTACCCCCCAGAACTAGCAGCTCCTACCTGTGGAGAATGTTGATCAGTAAAGTATAGTCCTGAAGGAAGTCATCCGCTTGAAGTCGGCTGCCATTTCTAATTCCAAAGTCAGACAACTTCTTGGGGTTGTTAGCTGAGAGTGAGCAGAAAGAAAATGCTTTAGTTATGTCTCAGCACAGGCAGCGTAGCTCCTAAACACCCGAATCTATTCCGTCAGGACTGTGCTCCTAAACAATCGGCATTCCCAAATCCTGACCCACAGCACCCAAGAAAGCGACAGAGGTGACGACACAGCCTTGTACACGTGTTAACTAGTTAAAAATGGTCTTTCACATGCTTGTAACGCTAGCACTTGGGAAGTGGAGGCAGGGGAATCAAAGGCCAAGGTTATTTTCTGGGCCAGCCTGGGCTACAGAACACTTTTACTTCAAAAAAAAAAAAAAGAGTCTATGAGAAGAAGCCTGTCCACTGAGAGATCAGGGATACATATTCCTGGCAGAAAGGCCACGTTAAGACACAGCAGGGAGGAGAGGGGCTCCCAGCTGAGTGTCTGAGTGCTACAGGCTGTGGTGTTTACAGCCACAGCAAATCATTATCGGGCAGTAGGGAATTCAGCCCTGAACAATTAACTACCAAAAGCCTTGCAAGGATCCACAAACTCCTCCCATTCAAAGCAAACAGACCTGAAATCCCACGGACTCACAGGGCCTTCAGAGCATTTTAACATACTCCAATCCCGAGATGCTCTGAGCATCTCAAAGAACTCTTTAGTGAGCTCACGGCACAGAACAGCAGATAAACGTTTTCTTCCAGGTAGGGACAGATGTCTGGAACATGGCCTGCCTATGAAACCAGACTTCCCAAGTGGCCAGCCATCAAGACCTCTAATTACACATTGCTTAATTAAGACCTCAACTAATTTTTCAACAAGCAAAACTATTAACAAGAATCCTGATGCTTTTTGGGGGGAGATAGGGTCTCAAACTCAGCGATCCTTCTACCTCTACTTCCCGAGTCCCCAGATGAAGGCACGCATGCACCGCCATGCCTGACTGGCCTCAGACTTACCACGTAGGGCAGACTAGCCGTCACCATCTGACCCTCCTGCTTCCTTCCCCTCTATGAGGGCTGGCACAGGAGTGTGCGGCACCACACCTAGTTTAGGCAGTGCTACAACTGAACCTAGGTCTTTATGCATGCCAAGCTGGCATTCAACCAACTTATTACATCCCTGCCCTGACATGAAATCTCAAGAGCCAGGGAGCAGTTCGGTGGTAGAAGGGTTGGTCTACCAAGCGCAAGACTCCTTGTCGTCTACCAAGACCTTGCTACTCTTGGATAAAAAATAAAACCTTACGCTCGCCAGTGTAACTAACAGCCTGAAGAGCACGCTCACCACCAATCTAGCCCCAGGGCCCAAGACACAGGCATAGCAGCCTTGGAAATGAACAAAAGTATCATAATGTGTAAACAGCCAGTGTCTGCACCAGGTCACTGACAAGTCCTTAAGATGCCCCGGCACGAGTCAGCTTCCAAATCCGCAACTGTGGAACACAAACACCACCTTGAGAGACCGCCCACAAGCAGCCTCAGCCAGGACTATGGCAGCAAACACCACGCTAACACATGCAATGAGGGAGCCCAGCTCCTCACTCCTTTAGGAGGCCACGTGAGGGCGGTACCTTCTGTCTCTCCCTCTTCTGAAGATATCAGGATTGTTCCTTTCCCATCTTCAATTTGGACATCTGGTGCCACCATAGCAAACTTTTCTTTCACTATCTAAAAGTGGAGAAATTAAGTATTAATTAGTGTAGGTGATTAGAGACCATAAAAAACCCTATATTGCTCTACTATATAGGTTCACTTTTTCACTGGAGAGAATTCAGGTTTTTCTTTAAAATTTATTACATAATTACTGTGTACGTGTGTTATATACACGAGTGCGTACACACAAGTGCCACACTACATACACACACACAGAACACACAAAAGCTTTTGGAATTGGGTCTTTTTGGGTTGTCAGCTTATCTGCCCCATTGAGTGTTCTCTACCCTTTTTCATATTCTCTCCGCTCACGACAACTGGAACGCAGGAAGCCGCCTATATCCCAGCCCCACATGTACCCGTGGATGCGGAGCAGACAAGCCTGAGAGTCCGTTCCTCCCGCACAGCAAGCTCAGGCTTCACATCTGCCGCAGTCACCTCAGTCTCCATGTCAACCCTGTCACGAAGGTGTTTGACAGACACAAAAACACCTGGCCCAATCCTCAGATAACCTTCCCTGTTTCCTCGAGTTCCAAGATGCCATGTATGGAACCTCTCCCAAGTGTCAGCACCACGTACTGAGTGTGGTCCTCCAGCTCCACGGTAAACAGCAACTCTGTCCTAGGAAAGCAGTTACACATCCTCCAAGGGGAGTCACTGCCTGACATGTGTTCTAGGGGAAGAAGCTCAGCCCTAGTACTGTTCACCCCCTAAACCAGGCCAATTGAAGGCTAGGTCACTCATCGGAAATGACTCTGCCCTCTGCCTGTCTCCTGCTTATCCACAGACGCCGCTGTGCTATCTACCTAGCCCACCAAGCACACCGGCCTTCTAGGAGAAGGAACATGTCCCGGGACCACAGACAGAGAGGCCATGCAGGAGGCAGGGCTGTAGTCATCAGATCTTAAGCGTGTCACAGCCACACTGTAAAGTGTCACTGTAATTCCACCCTGGAAAAGAGAACCAGTCCTTGCACTTGCCTTATCCTGTAAGGTGAGGACGGTCACTCTGTGGACATTCAGTCGCACAGTTACCTCCGGCTTGCTGGCACAAACATAACAGTTGGTGTTGGGAGGATCCAGTGCACAGGGCACCAAGAGTTTCTTTCTTGGGTTTGGCTGTTTATTCAAAAAAATCTTCAGAAAGAAAACACAAGCATGAATCAGAAACACTGAGTTACCATTTTTATAGATGAATCTAAAAATAAAAATTTGTGGGGAGGGTTCAAGACAGGGTTTTTCTGTGTAGTCCTAGCTGTCCTGGAACTTGCTCTATAGACCAGACAGGCCTCGAACTTAGAGATCCCCGGCCTCCACTGCCCAAGTGCTTAGATTAAAAACACATGCTAATAACAGCCAGCCTTAAAATCTTGCTTATTGAACAACCAATCAGAAATGGCATCAGTATTTTCCTCTAGATGTCAAAAAGGATCTGGGAAATGGCACTATAAGAGGCCTGGTTCTAGCCGGGCGTGGTGGCGCACGCCTTTAATCCCAGCACCCGGGAGGCAGAGGCAGGTGGATCGCTGTGAGTTCGAGGTCAGCCTGGACTACAAAGTGAGTCCAGGACAGTCAAGGCTACACAGAGAAACCCTGTCTCAAAAAAACAAACAAAAAAAAAAGAGGCCTGGTTCTGCACCTTTCTGATCAGCTGCCATGGAGAAGGTCAGCCTAACAAAAAGACATCTCCTTGGCACAACACTCTCCTGCCCCATGATTTAAAATTAGCAAGCGTAAGGGCCGAGCCATCATCTGATGGGTTTGTGCCCCCTTGTGTCTGTCAACAAGACCAACACCCACTGAGGCAATCAATGACACTGCTTTCACAGATGCCAGGAACTAAATAAACTGTCTTCCCAAACAAAATCTGATGATTATGACATTTTTATGAAGAAAACGAATGTATTTCTTACAGTGATACCCTGACTCTATTATCCAAACAAACAATAGTAACAAAATTAATGACTAAGGCAAATCTAAAAACTAACAGTGAAGCTAGGGTGATGGTGTGCACCTTTAACCCCAGCACTTGGGAAGCAGAAACAAGGCCTTGTGAGCTTTGAGACCAGCCTAATTAACATACAAAGCTCCAGGCCAGCCTGGTCTGCATAGTGAGACCATCTTAAAAAAACAATCTCCTGGGGGGCTAGAGAGATGATGCAGCAGTTAAGACCACTGATTACTCACTCAAAGGACACAAGTTCAAATCCCGACACTCACAGAGTATCTCACCACCTCTAACTCCAGTTCCTAATGATCTGCAATCCTCTTCTGACCTCTGAAGGTACTAGGAATGTACATATATTCACGTAGGCAAAAACACTCACACATCAGTAAACCTAAAACACACACACTGGTACTTTGAATGAAAATGGCTCCCATAGGCTCATAGAGACTGGCAGTATTGGAGGTGCAGCCTTGTTGGAGGAGGTGTGTAACGGAGGAGGAGGGGCTTTGAGAACTCAGCTCAAGTCAGGCCTAGTGCGTCTTATTCTCTTCCTGCCGTCTGAGGATCCAGAAATAGAACTCTCAGCTTCTTTTCCGGCACCATGTCTGCCTGCATGCCACCAAGCTTCTCCCAATGTTAACTGACTAAAACCTTGAAACTGTAAGCCAGCCCCAATGAAATGTTTCCGTTTTTAAGAGTTGCTGTGGGAAGCCAGGCATGTTAGTGCACGCCTGTAATCCCAGCACTTGGGAGGCAGAGGCAGGCGATTGTTTTGAGTTCGAGGCCAGCCTGGTATACAAAATCTAGTCCGGCCTACACGAAGAACATTATGACGAGTGGATCTGGGCCCAGGGGTCCTGCTCAAACTATGGCACCAGCCAAGGACAATACATGCAGTAAACTTCAAACCCCTACTCAGATCTAGCCAATGGACAGGGCATTCTCCACAGTTGAGTGGAGAGTGGGGACTGACTTTCACACGAACTCTGGTGCCCCATATTTGACCACATCCCCTGGATGGGGAGGCCTGGTGACACTCAGAGAAAGGATAGCAGGCTACCAAGAAGAGACTTGATACCCTATAAGCATTTACAGGGGGAGGAGGCCCCCCTCAGTCACAGTCATAGGGGAAGGGAGTAGGGGGAAAGCGGGAGGGAGGAATGGGAGGATAAAAGGGATGGGATAACAACTGAGATGTAATATGAATAAATTAATAAAATATTAAAAATATATATATATAGTCCAGGACAGCCAAGGCTACACAGAGAAACCCTGTCCTGGAAAAAAAAAGAAAAAATCTTAGAAATTAAAAACATAGCAGCCGCCGGGCGGTGGTGGCGCACACTTTTAATCCCAGCACTCGGGAGGCAGAGGCAGGCGGATCGCTGTGAGTTCGAGGCCAGCCTGGTCTACAAAGGGAGTCCAGAACGGCCAAGACTACACAGAGAGACCTTGTCTCAAAAATAAATAAATAAATAAATAAAAACATAGCAGCCTAAAATAAAGGCGAATAAAAAACTGAATCAAGGGGCTAGAGAGATGGCTCAGAGGTTAAGAGCACTGTCTGCTCTTCCAAAGGTCCTGAGCTCAATTCCCAGCAACCACATGGTGGCTCACAACCATCTATAATGAGATCTGGTGTCCTCCTCTGGTGTGCTGGTGTACGTGCAGGCAGAACACTGTATACATCATAAATAAATAAATCTTTTTTAAAAAACTAGTCAAGCCAAAAGTGGGGTAAGCGATGCACATACTCCCAGGGTCCTTTTCAAGTCACCCTTAGCTATACAGTGAGATCAAGGCTGGCCTGGGCTACATGAGACTTTGTCTTAAAATCCTTATTCAGGGTAGCAGCACTTGCCTAACACAAGAGAGGCCCTGAGTTCAATCTTCAGAACATTTAATGTGTTTCTTATAAAGTTACTTTAAAAGGTTAAATAGCTGGGTGTAGTGGTGGCACATACTCTTACTCTCATAACTCAGGAGGCAGAGGCAGAGGCAGGTGGATCCCTGTGAGCTCAAGGCAGCCTGGTCCATACAGTGAATTCCAGATCGGCCAGAGCTACATAGTGAGACACTATCTCAAAAACCAAAACCAAACAAAATTACTCACAGTTCTACACTGGTCTATTTTTCCAGATAAGATCTTTAATCCTTCCAACACTATCAGGCCGGCGATCACGGCATTAGTAGTAGCTATAGCAGGAATGATGTTCCCCGCCATCGCTAGGAGAGAAGCAGACACATCTGGCTGTCAGGAAAGGAAACTCAGCAAGCATCTGCTGATCACACAGTGAGAGCACAAACAGCTTACATTTTATATCGAATCTGCTCTTCATGTTCATGCTGAAGATGTGCATCCTGAGGTTTGCTGCAGAGGTGACGAAATCCATTGCAGGTGGGTCGTCCTGGCAGTAACACAAATGACAAACTCTGTCCAATCAAAGTCATTTCACTGGCATTATCTTCAGAATAGCCACCATTTACAAATTTGTCACGTTGCAGTCACACACCAGGCTAGACAGATGAGGCCTCAGGCACAGTAAGCAGCATGAAGGGCTCATCTGGCTGTCTGGCCCACGAGGACAGTCTGCCAAGAACACTAGGAAGCACCGTGCTTGCTAGGAAAGCATTCCTACTTAAATACCCGGGAGAACTGGAAGGATGGGCCAATGGTCAGTTACGACAACTTGCAGCCCTTACAGAGGGCCAGAGCAGACACACGGCAGTCACACCTAACTACAGCTCCACGCACGCATGCACAACACTGATACACATGAAACAAAAAGTAAACACATCAAGCCGCACCAGCAGGGTCTTCCCCAGATGCGGCTGGGGACTGTCAGGCGATAGATCTCTTTAATGTATGTAACGCAAGAGCTGAACAGCTATCTTGTGCGCTGCGAGAGCTACCGAGGAATGACTAAGTGGCATTCTTTTTTTGTTTTTGAGGACAGGGATTTTCTGTGTAGCCCTGGTTGTCCTAGAACCCACTCTATAGACCAGGCTAGCCTCAAACTCAGAATGGCCTGCCTTCTTCCTGAGTGCTGGATTAAAGGCATGCACCAACATGCACAGCTCAGGTTTTGCTGTTTTTGTTAGTCAGGTTTGCTATTTTTGTTAGTATTCATGTTTTACCTGCCCTTAGCCTTAGACTGTTTTCCCACGAGTAAGAATGACGAGCCCAGGTGATTGCTTCTATGCCCATCACATGCTCTCAAATGACACCCCAATTCAAACCCAAATACAAAACACCCTGACCTCATGGTCTCTACTTTCAAAAGGTCTCATTGCATAACATTGGCTGTCCTGGAACTTACTATGTAGACCAGCCTGGGCTTGAACTCACAAAGAGCCTGTGCCTCTAAGCACTGGGACTAAAGGCATGTCTGGCTATCTATTTCTTCTTCTTCTTCTTTTTTTTTTTTTTTTTTTTTTGGTTTGTTTTTTGAGATGGGGTTTCTCTGTGTTATCTTGGCTGTCCTGGACTCAATTTGTAGAACAGGCTGGCCTCAAACTCACAGAGACCCACCTGACTCTGCCTCCTGAGTGCTGGGACTAAAGGCATGCGCCACCACACATGGCTCTGGCTATCTACTTCTGTTTTTAGTAGTGAGACATAGCTGGCTTGCTCTAGAAAATGCCCTTCTGGTTTTTTTTTTGTTTTGTTTTGTTTTTTGACAGCCCTGGCTGTCCTGCACTCACAGAGATCTGCCTGGCCCTGCCTCCTGAGTGCTAGGACTCAAGGTGTGCACCACCACACCTGGATATGTGCCTTTATTCTTAAAGAAATGGCTTGTGGGGCTGGAGAGATGGCTCAGAGGTTAAGAGCACCAGCTTTTCTTCTTCAGGTCCTGAGTTCAATTCCCACCAACCACATGGTGGCTCACAACCATCTATAATGTGATCTGATCTGATACCCTCTTCTGGCCTGCAGGTGTATGTGTAGGCAGAGCACTGTATACATAATAAATAAATAAATCTTAAAAAAAAAAAAAAAAAGGAAGAAGACCAGGAAGAGGAGGAGAAATGGCTTGTGGGGCAGGAGAGACAGCTCAGTAATTTAAAGCACTGGCTACTTTCCGAAGGTCCTAAATTCAGTTGCCAGCCAGCACCACATGATAGCTCACAACCACTTATAACTCCAATTCCTGGGGACCTGCTCAGCTCCTCTGGCCTATGTGGGCACCTGGGACGCCTGCCTCGCAGATGCGAAACATCACATATACAAAAACCAAATAAAGGGCCTGGCCTCAGACTTCATTAGCCACAGGCACAAGGGCAGCAGTACTCAGCTCCATGAGCTCCTTATTTGGCCCCAGTGAAGAAACAGAAACTTTCCAAATCACTAGAATAACAACAAAGAAAATATTTCAAAACCTACCATTTATATCACATAAACCAAGACTGGTGTTTATAAGAATTTCAAAAATCTAGAGTCTCCAACTTTGTTTTAGACATCTTCTGATTCAGCGGAAGTTTCAAACTTTGTGCATACAAAGTTAAAGTTGTCTGAGGGTTCTAAAAATGGCCAAGCATTTTTCCCTTCCTCCGAGATGCATAGCAAATCTATTTCCCTTCACAGGCTGGGGATCAGACCCAGGGCCCCATGCACACCAGGCAAGTAAGCACCTCACTAAAGAGCTAGACGCATCCTCAGTCCCCACAGCAAAACTGTCCCTTTGTCAAGTAATCAACTTTACCTGCAATTGAAATGTCAACTAAACACAATTTCAACTTTAAGAAAAACTACGCTCTTGGAAATAGAGCTCAGTTTATAGAGCATCCCTCTAGCACGTATGAGGCCCTGAATTCAATCTCCAGCATCATTTGAACTAGGAAAGTAGTGTGCAACTGTGAGGAAAAGGAGGCAGCAGATTAAAGTCACCCCCAGCACCCTGGAGGAGAGACCCTGTCTCAGATACTACAAAACCAAAACATCATCATCTTATTTTTGTATAGAGAGGCTTTTCTGATTTACTTTTCAAACAGGCTCACGCTAGAGCGTGGGATAGCCTCAAACATGGTGCTCTACCTCAGCATTCCAAGTGCTAGGATCACAGGCGTGGGCCATGCCAGGCTCCACACTCCCAGACTTCTGAAACATTCTATCCACTCCAACAGAAAGGCAATCTTAGCACTGAGTGTGGCAGCACATGCTTTCAAGTGTAAGGTCAGCCCAAGCCATGCAGTAACATCCTTTTGAAGAAACACATGGGTTGCCAATGTGTCTCAGTTAATTATCTAGCACAAACAAGGGCCCAGGCTCTGTCCTGAAGGTGTGTGTGGACAATTTGTTTGTTTTTCATGACAGGATTTCTCTGTATAGCCTTGGCGGTCTTGGACTCTCTTTGTAGACCAGGCTGGCCCCTGCCTCTCAGCATGTACCATCATCCCCAGCTTCGTCTTTTTCTTTTTTCTTTTTTTCTTTACTATGTTTAAGGTCAAATGAGGCAAATGAGCTGCTGCCTCCAAAAACAGATCTGTTTTTCTAAGTCAGTCAAACATGCCACTAGAATAAATTATTTTCTAGTCAATAAAACCATAAATCATGGGTGTGTTACTGGAAGCCAAAATAAAATTTTGTGACATTAAGTTTATGCACATAAAAATTCACATTCAAATACAACAACTGGAACCAGGAGATGGTGGCACACACCATCCCAGCACTTGGGAGGCAGAGGAAGGTGGATCTCTGTGAGTTCGAGGCCAGCCTGGTCTACAAAGCCAAGAATACATAGAGAAACGGACACAGATCAGAACACACCTTATCCCAGATGAGCTCGGCTCCATCCCCCTTCTCTGCTAAGTGAACTCTCAGAGTCTCAATGCTCTTTGAGAACAGAGTTGCATAGCTTTTTACATCAAGAACCTGCTGGTCTTTCAAACCCAACTGGGGCTCACTCTGTTGATCGGATGCATTGGTTTCTTCTCCTAAAAATGAAGAAGAATGTTTAATAAACACCACCTTGCTCTAGTCAACAGATTCAACTCCAAATTCAACCCAAATTCCTTGATAAGTCTCACAACAAGTCTGTATGCAAGAAAACTGCTGAAGTCGCGGACCATCTAACACCATGTGGGATCTCGTGGTATTTGACGGACATCCAAGAACATAATGGCTGGGCTGGAGAGATGCTAAGAGTTAAGAGAACTGGCTGTACTTCCAGAGGACCCAAAGCCCTCTTCTGGCCTTGGTGATAACTTCCACTCATGTGCACATGCATCACCTATCTGTAGGTATAAGGTTATTGTGTAGTTTAAATTCTGATTTCCTGTCTAACCGTTGTGTAAACTGTTCTCCAATTGCCCCCTTATTGTGTTAACACAGCAGCTTACAGCCCATCGATGGGGGGGGGGGGGGGGTAGGACTGGACTTCCTGCCAGCCAGGGGAGGAGGGGGAAAGAGTTAGGAGAGAGGAAGGGGAGGAGTGAGCTACAGGGAGAGGTCCAAGGGAGATCAGGAGGAAGGAGCTGGAGCCGGGGAGGAAAGCTATGAAGTGCAAGTATTGCTGGGATGTTTGCTGGGAGTACAAAATAGCAAAGAGAACAGACTTAACTGCTCAGATCCTGTTGTGAAACTTCGTATTATAAGAGTCTCAATTATCTGTGTGATAGCCAGGTTAAGAAGCAAACACAATTGTATAAAAATAACTGCAACACTTATCGCTGCTACAGGTCCCTCAGGGTCCTTTTAAGTTCAATCATGCTGTGAGCTGCAGCACAGTCCACATACATGAATGAGACACAGTACGCCAGTGACAGAGAAGTAGCACTGAAGAGGTAGTCACTACTTGATTGTTTTATTTCCTTGAATATGAATTTTAAAAATGAGTTTCTGAAGGTGAGTGCAGTGGCATACACCTTTAATCCCACCCAGCATTCAGGAGGCAGAGGCAGGTGGATCTCTGTGAGTTCGAGGCCAGCCTGGTCTACAAAGCAAGTCCAGGATAGTCAAGGCTACATAGAGAAACCCTGTCCTGAAAAACCAAAAAAAGAAAAAATAGAAAAAAGGTGTTTCTGAAGTAAATCTTATAGAGATAATCACAAAAATACAAAGGCAAATTTGTGCACACACCCACAATACTTTCAGGAATAATGAAGCCATGACGTCCTAGTCAATGACAGCCCGATGCAGTGGTGCACGTCTGTAATCCCAGCACTTGGGAAGCAGAGGCAGGAGGATCTCTGTGGGATTTAAGGACAGCCTGGACTACAAAGCAAGTCCAGGAGAGCCAAGGCTACACAGCCCTGTCTCAAAAAACCAAAATAAAATAAAAGGACACTGGGAAAACTGCCAGCTTACAAGAGCAAGCCCGGCTGGCGGGCCCCACCTCCTCTCTAATCACTACATCTAATGTCTGCTCATTATGCTCAGCCCAACCACCTGCACACCCAGACAACACCCCAGGGGGGGCACATGAAAGACCAGCTGCAGTCTTTACCTTGACTCTGTACTTCAGCCCAGTCCAGGGGAACTGGAGGTTTCCTCTTGCGCCAGAGTTTGTCCATTGTCAGCAGATACCTAATATCATCTTTAAAAAGCTGAAATAAACAAATCCCATGAATCCAGTAGAGCCAAAGTTGGTAAAAGTAGATCAAATTATATTGCTATACTATAATTATAGCATAGAATCAGGCTTAAAGGTATGGTGAATAAGCCAGGTGCAGTGGCAAACACCTTTAATCCCAGCATTGGGAAGCAGAGGCAGGTGGACCACTGTGAGTTCGAGGCCAGGCTGGTCTACAAAGCGAGTCCAGGGCATCCAAGGTGACAGAGAGAAACCCTGTCTCATAAAACCAAATTGAAAAAAAAAAAGGTATGGTGTATAAAAGCAGAGTGACAGTTTTCACCAGCACAGGAAAAGCTCAGGTACTTGGAGCAGGCAGGGCAAGAGCCCCCTCGGTGCTGCTGAGCCTTCTGCACATCCACCACCCCCAGATCAGTGTGAAGCATGAGGACACCCCAGCTCTGCAGATCCCTCAAGAAACACTCAGCTGACACAGAATGCACTGAGAACGAAGGGCTTGGAACTCATGGGAGACTTACAACAGGCAGGCCAACCTCCTAAGGGGCGCTACACCCCTCCTGCAGGACACGTCCATTAGCACAGCAGCCATCACTTCCCAATGCAATGTGACTACACCTTGCATTTTATTAGAACATTAGTAGGTAACTAAAACAAAGCTACAGACTACTTCACAAGATTTAAACTATCTATATACCATTAAAAAAGGAAATAGGGCTGGGGAGAAGGCTCACTTCCTAAAGGTGTTCACACAGGCCAAAGGCCTCAGTTTGATCTTACTGTGGCACTTTCCTTCAAGATACAGTATTTCACTCTGCAGGGAAGCTTGCCCAAGAGCTTTAGGAAGTCTTTGCAACTACCCAGGTCCACCAGGTCCCTCCCTCTGTAAGGGTACACATATAAGGATAGCTGGCCGGGCGAGGTGGCACATGCCTGTTATCCCAGCCCTCAAGAAGGCAAAGGGAGGTGGATCTCTGTGAGCTCAAGGCCAGCCTGATCTACAAAACGAGTCCAAGATAACCAAGGCTACACAGAGAAACCCTGTCTCAAAGAGGAAAAAAAGGATCGCTACAAGGCTTGCTCTGATCAAGGTATATTACCAGAAAGAAGCAGAGATCAGTCAAGCGGCCTGGAAGAGATGCTCTGACTTGTAGGGCTTTCCTTCTGCAGGATGTGCACTATGCTCCAGCTCTGTGAGCTGTCACTCGGTGGCTTTGGTGACGCAACTGTCTTTGAGTTATTCCTGCTCACCAAGTAATCCCAATAAAACTCACTGTTTATCAGGCGCTGGTGGCGCACACCTTTATTCGCAGCACTCAGGAGGCAGAGGCAGGCAGATCTCTAAGTTTGAGGCCAGCCTGGTCTACAGAGCAAGTTTCAGGACAGCCAGAGCTATACAGAGAAACCCTGTCTTGAGAACCCCACCAACCAGCCAACCAAAAACAAAACCCCCAAACAAACAACCCAAACACCTAACCCCACAGCTCGGTGGCTCAGAAAGCTGAGGTCTGGTGCTGGCACCACTCCGGTTTGTCATCAGTTCCCTGGAGTAGTTCGCACAACCTTTTTGGAACCAATGTTAAGGCAGAAGGGCAAAACTCCACAAACTGTCCTCTGACCTCCACATGAGCACATCATATATGTACCTTTCTAAATATATTAAATTAAATTAAAAAAGAAAAGAGTAAACCCAGAGGTAGAGCCATGCTTATCAAATGTGAAGCCCTGGGTGCTCAGGAGATGATTCAGGGTTTTTTTTTGAGATAGGGTTTTTCTGTGTAGGTAGCCCTCCCTAGCTGTTCTAGAATAGAGCTCACTATGTCCCAGGCTGGCCTCAAACTCACAGAGACCTGCCTGCCTCTGTTTCCTACGTGCTGGGATGAAAAGCGTGTGCCACCACTGCCTGGTAAGAACTCTGTTGCTTTTGCAGAGGACTGGGGTTCAGTTCCCAGCATGCACATGGTGGCTCACTACCATACATAACTCTAATTCTCTCTGGTCAGAACCCCACCTCTGAGGAGTACCAGCATACACATGGTGCACGTCTTTGTATGCAAAACAGTCACACACATAAAATAAATGTTAAAGTGTGGCAGGGAGGGGTGGGGAGAGGTGGGGTGGGGTGGAGGTGTTCCGATTACACAGGGAAGAGCAAGAAGTCAAGCCTAACCTTGGTGAAGAGTTTAACTGGATCGTATCCAGTTGACTTAGCCCATTCCTTAGTGGAAATACGCTTGATGTCGCCATCTTCACTGGACGCTCGGGCTCTGGCTTCTGCTTCTGTTGGTTCCCCTACAAAACAAGCGTCGTAGTCTCAATAATTCTCAATATAATAATTAAGTACTCACCTGCGGGAGAAGAAGTCAGTCATAGGCAACACATTCAGAGCTTCAGGGCAATTATATGATCACCAGTGTCTCTTTGTGCCTCAGTGTTTTTAATGTAAATTTTATTTTACATGCATGGATGCTGTGACCTACATGAGTGTATGAGCACCCAGTGGATAACTTGTGCCCTTGGAAGCCAGAGGAGGCTAGCCAACACCAGGGTGTTAGGAATTGAACTCAGGTCCCCTGGAACAGCAGCCAGTACTCTGAACCCCTGAGCATCTCTGCAGCCCTATGACTCAGTCTCTAAAGAGCACACGTGTAACAGTTCAAAGCACAGGCCTGTAAGTAGAACAGGGCACTGTTCCCAGCCCTAGTGACTAGATCTGTGAAATGCCTGTAAAACGTCTCATCTTGATGAGACAGGGTCTCTCTGTGTAGCCTTAGCTGTTCTGGACTCAGTTTGTAGACCAGGCTGACCTCAAGCTCACAGGGGTCTGCCTGCCTCTCCTCCCTGAGATTACAGGCGTGCACCACCTTGACAGACTTTGTCTTGATTTCTTCATCAATGAAACGGAAGTACTCCTTTGTTAAAAGGTTTAAAAATGCCACGAGGATGGGTGTGATAGACAGATGTTTAATCCCAGCACTCTCGACAGCAGAGGCAGATGGATCTCTCTGAGTTCCAGGCCAGCAAGGTCCACTTAGTGACTTTCAAGACAACCATGGCTACATAGAAGACCCTGTCTCAAAACAAACAAACAAAAAAAATAACCTACCACCAAACAACAAATCAAAAACCACCACCAGCCCCCCAAAAACTGGATGGGGGCTGGACATCCACGCAGGCAAAACATCCATACACATAAAATAAAAATTAATAATTTTGGGGCTGGAGAGATGGCTCAGCGGTTGGGAGCACTGACTGCTCTTCCAGAGGTCCTGAGTTCAATTGCCAGCAACCACGTGGTGGCTCACAACCATCTATGATATGATCTGATGCCCTCTTCCGGCCTGCAGGTGCATGCAGGCAGAGCATTGTATACATAATAATAAATAAATAAAAATATTAATTTTTAAATGCAATTGCACATTAAGTATGGAATCTCTAGCACATAACAGCAACCATCGCTGTTCCTTAAGGCACCACTATTAAATTAGCAAAGAAAAAATAAATAATAAATAAATAACACAGTAAAGAAAGAAATTAGGAGAGAAAAGGCAACAGTCACTTACAAGCAGCCTCAGGGTCAGCTCTGTCAGGAGACACTTCTTGATCAGCATCCTCCTCTCCAAACAACTGGCTGCAATTTCAGAACAGTGACCATTTAGGTACAGGTATTTGGAACCAATGTGATTATTGTTCCCAAGTGCCTAAGTGACAACAGTACAATGCTCAGCAGGGACACCTAAGCAACTGATGAGCCACAGGCCACAGTCCAGGAGTGCCATGGTAATCTGTTCAGACTGTTTGCGCATGGCTCCTAGGCTAGAACTGAGGTGTGCATTTACAGCTATCACTAGATTCAAATATTCCACTATGAATGAAACCGTGTGAGCAGAGACAGGCATGCTTCCTTCTTGAAGAGCATTTCACCCTAGGGCACTCACATGGCGCCTGCCCCTCAAACATGACACATGTGCTCCACACTCCCAAGGTGGGGAAACTCAGCAGAGAATAAGGCACTTTGTATTCTTTTGGAAAAGAAAATAATGCTAAATTAAGCTAAGATTCATCAGCCGGGTTACCCTAAAGCCGGTTTAATCACTCAGATACAGCCATGCCAACCTTTCTTCAGGGATAAGACTCAGCACTACTCCTTGGTAACCTTTGCACACATTCTCCCCCGAAAAAGAAAACCCCTAAAATCACAGAGCTCCTGGGAACACGTCACAAGAAAATTTCCCACTAGTCATACTATTTAACTTCCAACAGTACTCTGTGGGAGCTGTGGGCTGCCTGACGGGGTCTTCCACTGAGTGAGACATGTCTATTCATGTTAGCATGGTCAAGTTAGTGTTTTGTGGCCAACATTCAAAACTGCGGTCTCTGTCATGCGGGCAAATACTCCTGCAAACTGAGCTGCATGTCCCACACTCCATGCTCACTAAGCTGTGTGAGACACGGTCTTACTACGTACTGGAATCACTAGGCTGACGAGGCTGGCTTTGAATTGAAGGTGCTGCTCTTACAGGTGTGTGCCACCATGTCTGCTTTTGATCAGCCACACTTTTATTGCTTTTAGAAACACATTCTAGATCACAAACTACAGCTCACGGCAAATAAGTCTCTCTCCACATAAAAGCCCTTTACGACAGTCACCCAGCACTTATGTAGATAATAAACTCTTGCTTTCACTCTTTGTGCTTTGTATGGTTTAAATTGTGCCCCAGGCTGAAGACATGGCTCAGTGGCTAAGAGAACTTTCTGCTCTTACATAGACTTGCCTCCCAGCACCCACATGGGAAAATCTGACCCCCTCTTTTGAACTTAGGGCATCAGGTATGCATATGGTACACATATATACAAGCAGACAAAACACTTCATATATATAATTAAAAAATTATAATTCCAAGCCAGGTGCAAGGTGTTGAGGGGGGGGGCTGCACACCTTTAATCCCAGCACTTGGGAGACAAAGGCAGGTAGATTTCTGTGAGTTAGGGGCCAGCCTGGTCTACAAAGGGAATCCAGGACAGCCAGGGCTACACAGAGAAATCCTGTCTCAATCAATCAATAAATCAATCAATCAATAAATAAATCCCTAATCCCAATAACAATTTTCTACCTAGACCCTCATTTCACTGAGATTTGCATGTATTACAGAATAAAAATTTTTCCTCACACTGACACCAATTACGCTTAAAAATTAAGCAATAAGCTGGGCATGGTGGCGCATGCCTTTAATCCCAGCACTCGGGAGGCAGAGGCAGGCGGATCTCTGTGAGTTCGAGACCAGCCTGGTCTACAAAGTGAGTCTAGGACAGCCAAGGCCACACAGAGAAACCCTGTCTCAAAAAAACAAAAAACAAAAACAAAACAAAAAACAAAAAAAAAAAAAGCAATAAAAATTTCTGCTGTCCTAGAACTCCCTATGGAAAGCAAGCTGGCCTAGAGCCTGCCTCTGCCTCTGGATTGCTAAGATAAGGAGAGAAATGAGTCTTGAGTGCACTTCCTGTGTGCCTGGAGGCGAGGAGAGGGCGCTGGACCCCTGGTACTACTCAGAGCTACATAACCCCTGCATTTGGGAGTGGGAGGACCAGGAGCTCAAGGTCATCCCCAGCTATGTGACATGGTCCAGGGCAGTCTGGGTGACAAGAGACCCTGTTGGGGGGTGGGGGGATGGGGGGTAAGGAGTGAGGAGAGGAGAACATTCTCTTGAGAAGTGAAAGTTGTTCAATGCACTGTCCTAAAGAACATGGTTGCACTCCTTGGAGCAGGCTGCCCAGGACATGCACAATGGAAAGCTGAGGAGAGCTCGCAGACCACCTCAGCAGGTTACCAAGGCCAGCGCAGCAGAACCTGACCATGCTGGAAGCACCTGCCCTCACGCAGGACATACAGCATCCTGCTCCTATTGTCCCCACCTCAACACCCCAGTGCCACGCAAACAACGCCAGACAAACCCCACCAGCAGGTCACTGTGCTGATCTACTACTCCTCGAGCCAAACCCAAGAAACCAGCAGCCAAGAGCTACAGAGACATGACAACTCGCAGTGTCCAGGACGGGACTCTGAGGATGACAGGACATTCTGTAAGAACTCCCTACCCCAACCCAGGACTTCTCTGCGTGGCCCTGGCTGTCCTGGAACTCATTCTGTAGACTAGGCTATCCCAGTAGCTGCCTCTGCCTCTGCCTCTCGAGTGCTAGGATTAAAGGCGTGCGCCACCACTGCTCAGCAAGAAACTTTCTAGTCACTCATGTTATCAGTATTGGTTCCTTAGATTTGAGGTAGGTGTCAAGTTAATATAAAGTGTTAAGGAAATCTGCACCTGGGACCCTATTCCCATCTGGAAATTGTGTGCTAACACTGTGTTCTCTGTTGGCTCTTATTTACTGGCGTTGACCCCTTGTTTAAAGTAGACTCCTCCAGCAGCAGTGTCAGTCTTTCTTCGTTCATGAGGCCTGGAGCCGGCCTTCTTAACTCCAGTCAGGCATCGCACCACTGCAGGGGCACTTCTCACCTGTTGTTAGAGTTGGTTCTGGGTGGTTACTGGACAGGCTTAAAGATCCAGAGCACAGCCTCATGCACACACCAGCAAGTGCTATGCTGCTGAGCTCTAACCCAGCCACGCTAGGTATTTTTAACTTCCACTGTGACTTCTTGTCTAACCAATAGTTATTTATAAGCATGCTTTCATATTTCCAAATATATACATTTGTGGAAACTTAGCTGTATGCCTGTACCCAATACCAGACTAAACATCCAAAATTTCATCCACAGCATGCAAAGAATGCTGAGTTAAACCCAAGAAAACCACTGGTGTCTCTTCACCATATTTAACCACTGTAAACATAACCGTTTTAAGACTATTTAAATAAAAATGGTCTCACTCTCCACAATCAGTTCTGAAAAACATGACAGAAATATATAACACTTACTTGAACAAATACTTTGCCCAAACGATGCAATGAATAGGTTCTGAAGGTGTGTTCCGAATTGTACAGCCAGGGAAAGTCCTCTGGGTCGGCTTAGGATGACATTCGTAACACTCAGTCACACCCTATGAAGTTAGGACACGAGAAAGCAGTGATCCATGATGGTTGTAAGGTAGTGCAATTGTAGACACTCCATTCACTCACTCACATTCCTCCTGGTTGTAAGGTAGTGCAATTGTAGACACTCCATTCACTCACTCACATTCCTCCTGGGATTTATGTTGTCAAGGTAAATTTCAAGTATTAGTGCCTGCAAAATCCTTCCTGTCTATAGAGTCTGGAGTCGCCACACGGGGTAGTATAGTGAGCAGCCATAGCTGAGTCCCACAGCGCTGAAGGCAGGTCCACAAAGGCAAGGCAGTGCAGTACTACAACACATCAGACTTACTTCCGATTTCACCTAACAACAGAACTCCAAGGGCAGCTTCCTAGCCAAGTCTTTAAGGAGGATAAAATTCTGTCAATACTTTCAATACCCTGATAGTCCTTAAAATCTCATAAAAATAAATAAACTGGAATGATCCTCTGTCTCGGGAGATACCAAGGTGTCCCCAGGGAGGGAGCACCAGATGAATCCCTTTATACCTCAGCATGTCTCAACCTCAGCCTGCATACGGGAGCATAAAACAGTCTTTCTAATAACAGGTAAAGAATCAAAACCCGCCAAAGCTGTTTTATTATAAATTAAATGGCAGATTCAGGATTTCCACGGTTGTGCTCTTCATCTTCCAAAAAATGTCTTGGATGAAGCCATCACAGTAGGGGAGAAAATGAGAGACCTCCTGCCAGGATGCATCCAGACTCCACGCCCGCTGGTCTACACACCGATGCACACAACAACCCCTATGCAACGCACAGAATAAGCTTCCAAGACTAACAGTTCAATACAAGGGCCACATCTGTGACACAAATACGCCTTGTCAAAAAATAAGACAAACCAGCCCATTTTAAGTGCTTTAAAAAAATACTTTCGAGCATGCAAAGCTTCAAATGTAGCTTTTAATGTTTATTTCCTGAAGGAGCTAAAACACAGCTCTGAAGAGCAAGCCAATCACAACCCAGGGTTCTATAAAAGAAGGTTGGGTGCACACCATCTACTCTTGTTCTTACTAAAATGCTTAAATGCTTAAAATATTTCACAAATATGCTCAAATAAAGTTTCAACTCTCTTCAGAGCTGTACATCCAGAGTAGTTTAGATAAAAATTAACATCACTGACTGGAGTTAGGATTATTATCTTATTTCTACAGCTTCACTAGACTCCCAAATCCAATAATTAACTTGACTTACAGCATTTATGTAGTGTGTGTGCGCGTGCAGGAGCACCATAGCACATGTGCGTTTGTTTTCTCCTTACAACATGCAGCTTTCCAAGGGCTCACGCTCAGGTCTCAGGCGTGGCAGCAAGCGCCTGCTGAGCCATCTCACTGCCCCACAGTAACTTCTGATTTGTTTTGAGACAGGATCTCACTACATCGCCCTGGCTGGACTAGAACTCACTATGTAGACCAGACTGGCCTTGAAACCAAACAGATCCTCCTGTCTCTGCTTCCAGTTGCTGAGATTAAAGACTGTCACTATACGTGGCCATTATAAGTCTGCTTTATTCTGTCATCTACAACACAAGACAAAGTTCCACAACTACTAAGAATTTCTGTACAATTTCTTGTCAAGTCAGTCTAAGGGTTTTTCTGTTGTTTGTTAGTTTTTGGTATTTCTTTCTCTTTCTTTTTCCGAGAAAGGTTTTCTCTGTGTAGCCCTGGCTGTCCTGGAACTTGCTCTATAAACCAAACTGGCCGTGAACTCAGAGTGCCACCAACCTCTGCCTCCCGAGTGCTCTGATATGCGCCACCACACCCAGCTTGGGCTAAGGATTTTAACAGATAAGTTAAATGAAACAAAGTGTTGCAGAATCAAAAGCTCTACTCCTTTTGCCTTTAAAACATCCAAGGCTTTGAGCATGGGGGTTTGTTGGGAACTGAGTGGCCCCAGGGACCTGAGCCTCACCGTGACTAATCTGACATGAAACCTCTATACCTTGGAGGCCGACCTGCTTACACTACACACACCCAGAGTTCCTTTCCTTTCTAGGTCTCAGGTAAGTAGGCGGAAATGAAAAGGCGTTCCTTCACCTTCTTGATAGTGGTCACTTGTCCAAGATAACCAGCAGTCCCACTTTCAATGAGAGGCACATCAGCGGCCAGACACATTCTATTTACATGGTTCCGCGCAGCTGAAAGAAAGCAGTAGTTAGCAAGAGTTTCTGATGACACCAACAAGTTCAGATGACAACTAAGACAATCTCTTGCTTTCAGTAAAGCTCATGCTCACTGCGTCTATGATGACTGTAAGTCAACCACTTCTACCTGCTAGGGCTGCAAACTGGGCTAGCCTTGGCCATGTCATTACAGGGACACTCGGGAAAATCACAAACTAAGGAATGGATAGTGCAGATTTACTCTAGAAAAAGACTTGGAAGGGATTCTCAAGTGCCAGGCTGCAAGTGCAGCCTGTCTGCTGTGTACAAGGCCCTGGGGTAGGAGAGATGGCAGTTGAGAGCACTGGCTGCTCTTCTAGAGAACAAGGTTCAATTGCCAGCACCTACATTGTGCTCATAACTGTCCGTAACTCCATTACAAGGGATCTGGCCTCCTCTTTTGAACTCTGAGCACCAGGCCAGCACATGCTACATGGAAACAAAACACCCACTCACATAAATAAATAAATAAATAAATAAATAAATAAATGGTTTAAAAGGAGGGGGGAAAACATCAAAAGCATTAAGAAAGCAAGGCATAAGCTGCTCAAACTATGTCTGCCCATTCCTTATCATCAAGTAATCCGGGCAGTGGCTGAGAACTACGGACCACTAACTTGGAAGCAGTGAGGAAGCACAGGGCTGGAGGCAGACGATGAGGTAGGTTCCAAGCATCACTCAGGCTTTCCGTGCTTGCCCTGTTAGCAAATCTACACACACACACTTAGCAGCACTATGTTTTTCTTCACTATATAGCTCCTGGCTGGCCCGCAGCTCTCTACGCAAGCACTGGGATAAAAGACATGCCCACCATGCCTGGCTTCCCAGAAACAGGCTTTCCCATCTGAGGAGATCTGCTCTAAGATCTTGTGGTGCAGGCTACAGTAATTCTAGAGCCAGCACCTTCAACCGGGGCAGCCAGAACTGCATCCTGAGTAGCTGTCACGCAGCCCTCAAGAAGCAGATGCAGGATCATCAGCAGAGTTCAAGATCAAACCCAGCCACAAGTCGAGCAGCATCTGAAGAAGACCCTGTCTCAGCAACAGAGCAGGGCAGCTAGCACCTCACCTCCTCACCCCAGAACACTTTACAATCACCTGACGATGGTACTGTCATCATCCTTGGCGGCACACAGGTGCCATTTCCCAGGTCTGTACACAAATCAAGACACACTGAAACCACCTGAAACACACACACTCACACCACAGGCAGTCACGCTCAACAGAACCTTCAACTGCCCCTCTACCCATACCTCCTGGTAAACAGCAGCACAGTGTACAATGGCTAACTGCAGGGAAGTCCTAGCATGCCAGGGACCAAGGCAGGAGGAATGACACAGTTTAAGGCCAGCCTGGGGAAACACAGTGAGTTCCAGACTGGCTTGGGCAACAGACTACAACTGTCACACAGTCAAAAACCTCACCTGTCTTTATTTCCTTTTGGGTCTTTTAAGGTCCAAATTATACTTGGATACTAAATCTCTAACCAGCTCTGACACAGGGAAAGAGGAAACAATGAGACGTGAGACATTAAGATCACCTACCTCTGTTATCTAATGCATTCATAACCAAGATAAACTGTCGAAAAAACTCCACATTATAGTCTGGGCTGGAAAGCAAAACAAAAAGAAAGGTCACCAAAACAGGCCTCATAGATGAATTTCTCAGCACAGAGTCTTGAAAAGGATAAGTAACTGTAAATCTAACTGTTGGTGGGAGCACATGTCATAGATACGTGAAGGCTAGAATTTTCCTAACATGAGCACATTTTGAAACAACTATTCTCAAAGACCAGCTACCTAAGGCACCAAGACAAACTCTTAAGCTGTCGGAAAACTGGCATAGCCTCACTTGTGCCTGCCCACCCCACTGACTTCTCGGGGCAGCAAGTGCCTGGGAACAAACAAGGGACACGTTCCCAGGACCAGCTGGGCCCGCGGCTTCACCTCACGTGGTCACAATCAGGCAGGGTTCAGGCCCCTCGGGGATCTGCTTTTAGCAGCCCTGGGAAAGCAGCAGAGGGGAAGAGGGTCACAGGGCGATAGGCAGGTCTACAAGGCAAACGTCCAGAAAATTAGAAATAGCCCAAGAAAGAAATGGCTTGAGAAAGTGTAAGCCCCTCTAATTGTAGCCGTTCCCACGGGGACTGTTCTTACTACCAGTTACTAGTGGGGGGGGTGACACCCATGGATCTCTGCTCTCCTACCTCCCTGAGAGCAGTCTTATCTATTATTACGGAAGGAAGTGCAGTCATACACTACGGCTTATCCACAGCCTCAGAAGCTTCGCAGGCATGAAAGTTCACTCCTTTCTAAGTTCCCAAGTAACTTCCTCACTGACATTAACCATCTCTTAGCAGATAATTCAAATGCACATGAAACGGTAAAAGCAATGCAACTGACGCAGGCACAGCTTATCTCGCCCTGAGTATTCTAGAAGTCATCTTACAAATGCAGAGTGCTTCCAGGCTCACACAGATACCTGATAAAAAAATACCCTGTGCTGTAAAAAAAGTTAAAAAAAAAAATTTCACAGCAAGCTGGGTGTGGTGGCACAAATCTGTAAGCCCAGCATTCGGGGAGGCAGAGGCAGGCGGATCTCTGTGAGTCAAGGCTACACAGAGAACCCCTGTCTTGAAGACAAAAAGGGAGAAGAAAAAAAAAAGGCCATAACAAAGAGCTTTGTAATAAAATGGTGAACATACTTCATGATGCTGTCATGGTGGGCCTCAATGTTGGCCTGGGGGTGGAACTGGAGCACACTTTCTTTGGCAACCTGTGGCAAAGCAAAAGTACATCACTGTTAAGATTTGTGCCAGCATTTCAAATGTGACAGACACATACATAAACGATTAGTTCACTTCCTTATAGCAAGCATGGTAATCTTATTTATGTACAAAATACATGGTAAGATTTCATCAAGGATACGCATATTTATAAAATTAATTTTCCTGGATATGCGGATAGTCTATGTGAATGGCAACTTTGGGAAAAATAGAAACCCTGGGGCTGGAGCTCTAACTCAGAGCTTTGTATGTCCAGCATTTAAAAAAAAAAAAAAACAAAACAAAAACCCTAAACTAAACTATGATAGATTTATCATAACCAAGTTCCATTCCTTCACTTCAGAGCCTAAGAAGCCATCCATAGCCTCCAGGTGAACAGGTAAGACCACACCAGAGGAAGAACTTAGTCTAAATAGCACAAACAGCACCACACCTGCGGTCAGGGAGGGCGGGCTGACAGAAAACAAAACAGCAGGACCTCTGCCCTCACCAGGCCAGGGAGGCTGCACTTTTCTAGCTACAGAGAAGCTGGCCTCCAGGGTGTAAAGAACCAATTTAAGTATGCAGAGGAGACAAAAGACACCTCAACTGGCTGCCTTCCAGGCCTTTCAGACCAAAAAGGGGAGGATATGGGTTACTCTTCAGCTTCTGATGCTATGGAGGCAGGCTTCTGTGGTGAAGGCATGACTTCCATTCCCAAGCAAGTAACATGCACATGTGCCCACAAAAAGCAAATAAAATGTTCATCATAAACATGAAGAAGAGCTGGCTCCTCTCACTTCCTCCTTCTGCAGGGAGGCATGGTCTTGTCTGATAAAGGAAGCATGGGAAACAATACCTGAGCCTTTGATCTTCCAACATGTTTCTTTTGAAACAAAAACTGCCTGTTGAGGTTGCTGACATCGATAGTATCCAGATCAATCTACAAACGCAGAAAGTCAAGATAAATCACAGTGTTTGAGCAGCAGTGCAATCTCCAGCATTCGTTCGCCAGAACTTACTAACAGACCAAGTGCTTTTCTGGACAAGTCACACCAAATTTTTAAACTGATAAAAAACTGCTAACCTCACATTTAAAGCACATGGAAAGCACACTACTTCTGTCAAAGGTAACCTCAAGAACACACGAGGGGAGCCCGGTAATAGTGGGGGCAGCGGCAGTGACACAAGCCTTTAACGCACTTGGGGAGGCAGAGGCTGGAGGATCTCTGTGAGTTCAATCCAGCCTAGCCCACAGAGCGAGTCCCAGCATGGCCAGGGCTACAGAGAAACCCTGTCTCAAAACACTACCCTGGCCCCCAAGAAAACAGTGCATTTGGGATGACTGAATTTTGTTTCTTTCAAAAGCCGGGCGTGGTGGCGCATACCTGTAATCCCAGCACTTGAGAGGCAGAGGCAGGCGGATCGCTGTGAGTTTGAGGCCAACCTGGTCTACAAAGTGAGTCCAGGACAGCCAAGGCTACACAGAGAGACCTTGTCTTGAAAAAATAAAAAAAAAAATTTTTTTTTTTGTTTCTTTCATCATGATCCTTGCAAATATTTCAGGGAATTCCTTACATAGCATAAAAGCTTTTTAATAAAAAGTAAGATTTTCTGCATGTGCAAGATGGTGCACTTGGTTATCTGTGAGTTGGAGGTCAGCCTGTTTCCATAACGAGTTCCAGACCAGCCAGAGCTACACATTGAAACTCTGCCTCAAAACACAGTAAATAAAGTTTTCTGCGCGCATGCGTGGAGTGGGAGACAGAAGGCAGGCAGGAGGCTGCCTTGCCAGCTACAAAGGCCAGGGTTTGATGCCCAGAACCCACTTTAAAACAGGCTGGGCACAGTGGCAAGCTTTTGCAATACAGAGCCAGGGAGGTGGGAATGGGAGATTCCCGGACACTCTAGCTAGCCAGCCTACTACATTTCCAGAGTGGAGGGCAGCTAGAGACCACGTCTCAAAAAATGGTGGGCTTTCAGGCTGGAGAAACGGCTCAGAGGTTAAGAGCACCGTCTGCTCTTCCAAGGGCCCAAGTTCAATTCCCAGCAACCACATGGTAGCTTACAACCACCTGTAATGAGATCTGGTGTCTTCTTGTGGTGGGCAGGCACACGTGTGAACAGAATACTGTATAAATAATAAATAACTCTTTTTTAAAAAAAAAAAAGGTGGACATTGCTCCAGGAACACAATTGAGTTGTCCTCTGGGCTACACATCCCCAAACAACAAAGAAATGCCTACCTGTCTAATTATTTCAAATGTAGAATAATCTATTGTGCTGTTTTTTGTTTGTTTTGTGGTTTTTGTTTTTGTTTTTTGAGACAGGTTTCTCTGTTATCTTGGCTGTCCTGGACTTGCTTTGTAGAGCAGGCTGACTTCGAATTCACAGTGATCCGCCTGCCTCTGCCTCCACCTCCCAAGTGCTGGGATTACAGGTGTGCGCCACCACGCCTCGTGCCCTGTTGTACGGCAGTACACCAGAACAGACTTAATTCAGAAACTGCCTTTGCCAAACAAAACGAAGGAATATTTGCAGGAGAAGCACTACTGAGAGATGGGGAGCGCTGCTTCCTGCACTCTGGGGTTCAGATGCGAGACTGGAGCACAGTTTACACTTACATCGCCACTGAAGTCTTCGCTGACATACCGTTTAGTTTTTATGTGTGAAAGTGGCTGCCAGGAGCCTTGACTTTATTTTGGTTCTTAGAAAGGGACATCTTGATGGTCTAGAAGTGTGAGTTATCTCTCCTTACTGTGCAGCATCATCACAATGTGAACGACCAGATTCCCCTTCACGGCCCGTCCTTTGCTGCTACCCACTGTGACTCTTATACATTAAAGCACATTTCGTGTGTTTTCAATACTAAGTAAAACCGAATGAAACTTAAAGAAATATAAATTGCTATGACATTAAATGGCCCAGTTGAATAAACATGTATGGGATAAAACATTTACGTATACACTGAAAAATTAGTTTTAAGTCTCACACTTTAAAAAGATTTGCTGAGAATTATGAATTATGAGAATTATGAATTGATACAATTAATGGAACGCAAATATGCAACATATCTTGTACAACGCTTTTCTAAATTTTTTTTTTTTTTTTTTTTTGGTTTTTTTGAGACAGGGTCTCTCTGTGTAGCCTTGGCTGTCCTGGACTCGCTTTGTAGACCAGGCTGGCTTCAAACTCACAGCGATCCACCTGCCTCTGCCTCCCAAGTGCTGGGATTAAAGGCGTGCGCCACCACTGCCCGGCTTCTAAATTTATTTTTTAAGGATGTGATAGTTGTTTTGGTTGTGAGAAGTTGAACTTTTCTGTTGCCTTCATTTTCATCTTGTGGTTTGTCTCTTTCAATAAATGGCCTTACATTAAAAATAAAAATTAAAAAAATAGGGCTGGAGAGATGGCTCAGTTGTTAAGAGCACTGACTGCTCTTTCAGAGGACCCGGGTTCAATTCCCAGCACCCACATGGCAGCTCATAACTGTCTGTAACTCCAGGATCCAACATCATCACATAGACATACAGACAAAACATCAATAAAAATAATTTAAATAAATAAATAAATAAACATAAATAAAATAAGAAAAGATGTGGTAATTAGATGTAGAAGATGTTTGGTACTTTAATTCACTTAGAGTACTTGAGGGCTGTTAATAAAAATTAAGTCATGTTTAAAATCTAGTCTAGGAGATGGCTCAATAGAGTGCAGGTTGCTCTTACATAGGACCAGGTGCTCAATTCTCAGCACCCACACGGTGAGTCACAGCCATTACTAACACCAACTTTAGGGGATCCAACGCCCCCTTGTGGCCTCTGAGGGCACCAGGCACAAACACACACGCAGACATAAGATCCATGCACATAAACTAAAGGAAAACTTTTAAAATAAAATTTAATCTATACCAAGAAGAGACTAGATACCCTATGAGCATATATAGGGGGAGGAGGTCCCCCTCAGTCACAGTCATAGGGGAGGGGAGTAAGGGGAAAATGGGAGGGAGGGAGGGAGGAATGGGAGGATACAAGGGACGGGATAACAATTGAGATGTAATATGAAAAAATTAATAAAATATATTAATAAAATAAAATAAATTTAAATTTTTAATCTAATTGCTACTTAAAAGAAAAAGAAAATAAGGGCCAATGTCATTTGCATTCTATACCAATAAACTTACAGAAACAACAAACAAAACGTTCTCATCATAAACAGTTTGGGGCAGTTTGTGAAAACTACAAAACATAAGCACTGAAATATGCACTTGTACTTTTACAGTTCACTACAAAAAATTTAGCCAAAAGAAAACAATTTAAACAAAGAACAAGCATTTACTTTTCAATTCATTCTTGTCCACTGCAAAAACTACCCTTCAAATAGCAACAGTGGATACCCAGCACACTGGATTTTCTCTGGAACTGAGCTGGGTGTGAAATCTGACCAATAAAGAATAGAGATCCTTCCCTCCAATTCTGCCATGCTTTCACCCTGACACCTGCAACTTCGCCCTGTGTTTCTACTAAACCTTAAGGCATTTCCGATTCACAACCAAGCTTCAGAGAGTATCTCCAATACACTAACAAATTACAGCGGCGTCCTGTCGTTGCACACTACACTAAGGCAAAACTTAAGAATTCCGACAACCAAAAAACTTTTTTTTTTTTTTAAATTTCTTGAGGTTAAGATCTCGCTACATAAGCTAGCCCAAGCGGAGCTCAAATTTCCGATCCTACAGCCTCCCAATTGCAAGGATTACAAGTGGTCATCCTATCGTGCAAACCCCAGGGAACATCTTTAAATGACATAAACACCGATATCCCATCTGCACTGTGCCGGGCTCAAAGGCGTGCGAGAGCCCCCAAAGGAATCTTTCCAGCCACTTGCGGCGTCCCAGTCCGTCCGTCCCCCACCCCCACCCCCCAACGCCAGGGTAAGTTACTCAAACCTCATAGTGTCTCACTTCCCTCATCTGTTAAAAATAAAACGAGATGCAGAGACAGCACTTGCAACCTGGAGGCCGGGAGCCGACTCGGAGGGGGAACGCATGTGTGCACGCCCGGGATGCTTGTCGCTTGCCTTCCGCAGACCGCTCTGGCGAGGGTCGTTATTTCCAATTAAATTCGAATTAAAGTGACGGGCATCTGCAGGGGTCTCTTCCTGCAACCCAGTGTAACTGGAGAAACTGGCTCCCGGGGTGGAGGGGGGGGCGGCGGCGGCGCACGCAATACTGGGGAGCCGAGGCCGGGAGGCCGGGGCCCCAGCGTTTCACCGACCCCGCTTCCTGCGCGGTGACCCCAACCCCAGGCTTCTCTCTCGGGCCGCGCCGCCTTTGACTCCCGCCCGGAATCTGGGCCCCGCGTCCCTCACGCTGACCGCCATTCAGCCAGCTGCAGCCCGGGCCTCACCAGGTCGATGTGGGAGAAGCCGGTGAGCACCAGGTTCTTCAGCAGCTCACAGCCGATGCCTCCCGCGCCAACCACCAGCACCCGGCCGCCGGACACCGCCTCGGCCAGCTCCCGGGGCAACCCCCGCGACAGTGCCATGGCGGGACGTCCACGAGCCGCGGCGCGGTAGGAGGCGGGAGAACCCGAGCGGCAACCGGAAGTCAGTGGGGGGGGAAGGGCGGCGCAGCTTCCGCTCCTGCGCACTGCCGCCGTCAGCCCGCGCCGGCATGAGTCCCGGCGACACCTTAAGACCTAGTGCATCTTACCACCCAGATCCAGAGGAGTACAGACCTGCTCTTGACCTGAAAAGCTTAGGGTTGCCCTCTAATGACCTTGGCTTAAACTCCCAACAAAAACCCCTTACTTAGAGATTTTTAAAAAACGATGGCCCTATACGTAAGAAGTATTTACAAATCAACATTGCTATCCAAGCAATATGTATTGGCAAAGGATAGGAGCCAACGCTCACAAAGTGGACAGATAGACTGAGGAAGTTGCCTTGGGTTCGAATCTTATTATTATTACTAAAGTCAGCCTGCTGAGCGTGCTTATTAGATGTTCCTGCTTCCCAGGCTTTCAGAAAGCCAGTGTAGACCAAATTGGCACCTGACTACCACAGAGCAACCATGATGACCTTTTTGGCTCAAGTTTGGCTTTTGTAAAGACAGAGACCTCCAGAGACATCTCCAGTCTATACCCGGAGTCCCCAGAGACAATGTCCGATGAGATGCAATACACACAGGAATTTTATTGAGTCGATGCACATCGAGGTCTGACAAGCTCTTTCAAGCTGCCGATCCCCAAAAGCAGGCACAAGTGCTTTTTATATCTTTTTGTAAAAGCAGAGTTTAGCAGACTAGCTAGGAGGTACAGTAAGTACATTCCAGGGGTAGGGGTGGTGGAATATTTTTAGATACAGCTGGACCCTCAGCATAGGTTGGCTGGCCTTGAGTCAAGCTGTACCCTCATTATTTTTATACAGCTGGACCCTCAGCACAGGATGGCTTGCCTTGAGTCAAGCTGGACCCTCAGCATAAGCTGGCTGGCCTTGAGTCAAGCTGGACCCTCAGCGTAGGCTGGCTTGCCTTGAGTCAAGCTGGACCCTCAGCGTAGGATGGCTGGCCTTGAGTCAAGCTGGACCCTACAAGGGGGCCAAACAGCTACAGAACACACACAGTGATTTGATATTGATACCTTGGTTCAATATCAACATTGCTTCCTGGCCCCTCCACTTTCAGGAGTACATTGGAGTTTCTTCTCAGTCCAACCACTGAGCTGATCATAGCTGACTGCTGTATACATTCCGTGTTTTAAAAAAATAATAATGTAATAAAGTTTTATTTTTCCAAATGTACAGTTGATTGCGCCTGTTCCTGCCTCTTCGACAGTAGCTGGAGCCCCTCCACCTTACAGTTTGTCATCTATAGCGTCACTAAGTAGCACTAGGTAGTTGAGTTTGTGCTGAACTTGGCCTTTGGACCACTTCAGTTTGGTCTTGCCTCAGGGATTGGTCTACTGAATCGTGTCGTTTCTGGATAATTTTCTGGTATCTTTCTTGTCATCCTTTTTTTTTTTTTAATAAGATTTATATATTTATTTATTATGTATACAGAGTTCTGTCAGCATGTATGCCTGCAGGCCAGAAGAGGGCGCCAGATCTCATTACAGATGGCTGTGAGCCACCATGTGGTTTCTGGGAATTGAACTCAGGACCCCTGGAAGAGCAGACAGAGCTCTTAACCACTGAGCCATCTCTCCAGCCCCTTTCTAGTCATCCTTAGGAAGTGTGATGAAGCTCAAAGAGCATGGCAGCCACTCAGCCCTGTTTAGATGCTGGGGGTTGGGGGGGGAAAGCTTGAATCCGTGTTTTCATCATGTCAACAATCCAGCTGAGAAGTGGCTCATTTGTAGAATAAGAGAACACAGAATCCAGTTTTTAAATTTTCCGTCTGTCCCAGAGGCACCCACCGGTCAAGCCTTTTCACGTTTCCAACTTGCTGCAAATGACAAATGCCTGCTTGCTGAATGGCCCACGTTGGATTCTTTGAAAACTGTCCCTGCAGCTGTCAGCAGCCTTTCTATTCTCACTTGCTGCCTCTGCAGAACTTCCTCCACAACTCCCACCTGGAAGTTAGTTAGCAGTTCCTACAGCACCACCGGGTGGGAGGTCAGCAGTCTGGGGACCACCACTGGGTGGAATGTCAGTTAACAGTTCCTGAACCTCCACTTGATGGAATGTTACTCAGCCGGCCGAATGCACTGTTGTTACTGTTTGAGTCATCTCTGCCGCTCTGCCATACATCCTAAACTCAAAACCACAAAATTACTCGAGTCTGCTTTTTGTCTAACATAATTTCCATAATATAAGTGTAAAATAAACTGCAAGCAAGTCAATAGAAAACAAAGCAGGAGACTCATATTAAAATGGTATACAGGTTGGGCATGGTGGCACACGCCTTTAATCCCAGCATTCGGGAGGCAGTGGTAGGTGGAGCGCTGTGAGTCACAGGCCAGCCTGGTCTACAAAGCGAGTCCAGGACAGCCAAAAAAAAAAAAAAAAAAAAAAAGGCTACACAGAGAAACCCTGTCTTGAAAAACAAAACAAAAAAAGGTATACAACATAGCCACATGTATCAGTATACTCCACGGGCTGGAGAGATGGCACAGAGGTTAAGAGTACATACTGCTACTGAAGAGGACCTGAGTTCGGTTCCTACTTAGACCAGGATTCTCTTGGAGACTGCTAGCATATGGAATAATGTCATGGAGACCATTTAGATTTATTATAAGCTTATGGCACTGTAGCTGGGCAGATTCTCAGCTATTTTAACCTGACTACACTTGCCTGGCCTACATCCCTCCACATGGCCCGTTACTTGTCCATCTTAGCCTCTCTCTAGTCCTGGCTCTTGCTGTCTCCTCCATGTCCACCTGGCGACCTCCTCATGGTGACCTTCTCTTTCTCTCTTCTTCTCTTTGCTCCTTGTGGTCCCTACCCAAGACCCCTGACTGGGACCGCAAGCCCTGACTCCTGTGCTCTCTTGCCCAGCTATAGGCAGAATCAGCTCTTTATTGTCCAACCAGAGATGATGGAGAACAATTTTTTTTTTGGTTTTTTTTTTGGTTTGTTTGTTTGAGACAGGGTTTCTCTGTGTAGCCTTGGCTGTCCTGGATTCCCTTTGTAGACCAGGGAGAACAATTTTTTTTTTTTTTTGAGAACAATTTTTTTTTTTGGTTTGGTTTGGTTTGGTTTTTGAAGACAGTGTTTCTTGGTGCAGCCTTGGCTGTCCTAGACTCTTGTTGTAGACTACACCACCTCAAGTGCAAAGAATCCCCTGCCACTGCCTCCGTGAGCCTCCAGACCTGGCTGACGGAGAACACTCTTTACACAACATTGAGACAGGAGATTCTTTTATAAAAATGACAATGGTGCCGGGCATGGTGGCGCATACCTTTTATCCCAGCACTTGGGAGGCAGAGGCAGGCGGATCGCTGTGAGCTTGAGGCCAGCCTGGTCTACAAAGTGAGCCTAGGACAGCCAAGGCTACACAGAGAAACCCTGTCTCGGGTTGCCATGACTGCAACCAGACCTCTGGGCACATAAATCAGTATCTAAATACACAGTGCACAAGACCAACCTCCAACAAGCACTCATATTAGGTTGGTCACCATTGCCTGTAACTTTACCTCCTGGGGATCTAACACCCTCTTCTGGCCTCTGCAGGAAAACACACACATGGCCTACATTCACACAAATACACTCACAAACACATCAAAAAATATATATATTACGTTCAGAAATTTAGATGCACCAAGACAGGAAAGATGTCTTCTTCAAGGCTGTCAAATACAAATAGCCAAAACACTAAGAATGTAACATTTATATAATTCCTGATTGTGTCATGGTTCTTCTGACTATAGGCACTCTATTGTATATATGTGTAATAATATAAATGTATATGTAAAAAAAGTAATTTAATTTAAAAAATTAAAATAAAAACAAACCTTCAAATATATATTCTAACAACATTAAACAGAAAATTTTTATCAATGCAAAAACTGCCATTATTTTTGCACCCACCTAATTGATGATATATATTGTGGCTTTTTTTTTTTTTTTTTTTTTTTGTATATGAGTACTTTATCTGCAGAAGAAGGCATCAGATCATATTACAGATGGTTGTGAGCCACCATGTGGTTGCTAGGAATTGAACTCAGGGCCTCTGGAAGAGCAGGCACATCTCTTAACCACTAAGCCATCTCTCCAGCCCCCTATTGTGGCTTTTGTTGTTGTTGTTGTTGGTTTGGTTTGGTTTTTTGACACAGGGTTTCTCAGAGTAGCCTTGGTTGCTCTGGACTCTCTGGCTGGCCTCCAACTCACAGAGATCCTCCTATCTCTGCGTCGTGAGTGCTGGAATTAAGGGCAAAGGCCACCATGCCTGGCCCTGTACTGTGGCTTTTGTCAACCACTCATGGCTGATAACTCTCTCATGCCCGGCCACAAAGCCAGAATGCCTCTGAAGGAAATCAGGTCAAAGAAACTCTAATCTTCCCCTACTTTTCTGTCTTGGACCTGGCCATAAAGAAACCCCCTGGTGGGGTTGGAGAGATGGCTCACAGGTTAAGAGCACTGACTGTTCTTCCAGAGGTCCTGAGTTCAATTCCCAGCAACCACATGGTGCCTCACAACCATCTATAATGTGATCTAATGCCATACATTAGACATACATGCAGGCAGAGCATTGTATATACAATAATAAATAAATAAATCTTTTTTAAAAAAAGAAAGAAAGAAAAAAAGAAACCCCCTGGTAACCTGACCACAGCACAGTCATAATCAGTCATGTTGCCCCCTTTGTTCTGTGTGTCCGTGTGTGCCTACGCTGCACATGGAGGCTAGTGAGGAATTCAGGGCATCTTACTCTCACACTAGCCACCTTATTTTTTATTTTTATGTGTATATATGTGAGTCCGTGTGCACCATGTGCATGCAGGAGCCTCTGGAGGTCAGAAGAGGCCTTCACATCTCCTGGAACTAGAATGACCGTGGCCGTCTGCGAGAGCAGTCAGTGCCCCTAACCACTGAGCTCACCGTGACTGGTCCCTTTGTGCATTTGTCTGTGCTTCTTCTGTTCCTCAGTTCCTGCTCAGCAAAGAAAACAGTTACTCCAAGGAGGACAGAAATCAGACAGAAAAATGCTGTTTGAACTGTTGTCTTTCTTTGCAGCTGAATGGCTCACCAACCACACGCAGGCTGGCCTAGGGGGATTCCACAGGATGCTACCCGCATGCATCACGTGTAGGAAGGGCAAGAGGGCTTCACCAGGGTGGAGGGCAAGCCTGCATGTAGGTTGAGTTCTCCCCCCAGAAAGGGCCCAGCTCCTGAAAATCGCATCAGGAAGCTAAGAAAACAGATGTCCTTCAGGAGGCTGGGTTTGCTCTGCACAAGTACTAGTTGGAATTTAGGCTGCTAAGTGCAGTGCAGGAAGGAAGAGCTACAGGCTCCCTGCCCCAGGGGAACAACCTTGTCCTGCCATGCCTCTCTAGTCCTGTGTTCCTAACAGAGCACTAAGTGTGTAACTTCTTTTTTATTTTACTTTTTAAAAATATTTTTGCATGTACATTTATATTATTACATGTATATACAATATAATTTTAATTTTTTTACACATAAATACAAATATACTACATACAAGTTCCACAGACTGAGGCCTTAACTTCAAAGGAGGGATGTCTCCTGGAAGTGGTTGTGGAACTCTTGGCTGGAGAAAAAATATTGAGCCGTAATTCTCATGGCAATTAATCTATTCTATTATTCTTCTCATCTGGGAGATGTTCCTGATAGCCTACGCTGGGATTTTTAGTGAGAAAATTGGATAAGAGACCATCCCTTGAGATGGAGTCACTAGCCATGACCTTATCTCTGGGAGAACCAGCACTTTCACTTTATAAATCATTTATAAAATTACAAAGTGTATGATTGATAAAAACTTTCCCAACAGCAAAATAGCATATGGTTATACATGTGTTGTCGGAAGTGGGCTTTGGTATATACAGTTAAGAGAGCCTTAAATAAAAAATTAAAATACAGCCAGGCGTGGAGGCACACATCTATAATCCCAGCACTCGGGAGGCAGAGGCAGGTGGATCGCTGTGAGTTCGAGGCCAGCCTGGTCTACAAAGTGAGTCCAGGGCAGCCAAGGCTACACATAGAAACCCTGTCTCAAAAAAAAAAATTTCAAATACTTTAAAAATCACACCTTCAAGATTCACAGAAATATAGGCTAGACACTACTGACCATAAGAATTTGTAACCTGCTCTTGGAATTATGCCACTCACCTTGGATAATTTTGTACGTTCCTGTGCCAAATAACAATGATGTTATCTGTCCTATCCATGACTGCTTCACTGCACACATCTTCTGTGTTCTATTCATGATTGCTTCTAAGAGTTAATTGTAATACTTGTTTCATTGTGTATGGAAATCCTTGTTTGAGAGCTACAGAATACACTCAGATTCAAACTGCCTGTTTTGTTTCTGTTTCTCACAGCTAAATCCTTACCCACCTAGTCTTCGAGGACCCTCATCCCAGGGACCCCCCAATACCCGGCTGGGGTGGTCCATGGCAGCCTGGCACGCACAAGGCCCTGGGTGTGACCCCAGTACCCCATAAACCAAGCATGGCAGTACAGTCCTGTAACTTTGGAAATGGAAGTAAGATTCCAAGTTCAAGATCATCACTAAGCTGCACAGCCAATTGGAGGTCAGCCTGGACTACATGAGACGCTGCCTAAAAAAGAAGAAGCAGTGCGGCCCGGTGGTGGTGGTGCACGCCTTTAATCCCAGCACTCGGGAGGCAGAGGCAGGCGGATCGCTGTGAGTTCGAGGCCAGCCTGGTCTACAAAGTGAGTCCAGGACAGTCGAGGCTACACAGAGAAACCCTATCTCGAAAAACCAAAAAAAAAAAAAAAAAAAAAAAAAAAAAAGAAGAAAAGAAAAGAAAAGAATAGGTCTGGAGAGACGGCTCAGAGGTTAAGAGCACTGGCTGCTCTTCCAAAGGACCTGGGTTCAATTCCCAACAACCACATGGTGGCTCACAACCATTTATAATGAGATGTGGTGCGCAGGTGTACATGCAGGCAGAACATTGTCTACATAATAAATAAATCTTAAAAAAAAAAAAGAAAGAAAATAATAATAACAGTTAAAGTTGGTCATGGTGGCCCTCATCTCTAATTCCAACATTTGGGAAGCTAATGAGGCAGGATCCAGACCAGCCTAGGCCACACACAGAGCCCATGTCTCAAATAAGACACACACACACACACACACACACACACGAGGCAGGATCCAGACCAGCC
>OU015759.1:4041673-4127138 GCA_907169655.1 Acomys percivali | reverse complement strand
AATTAATCATTTATATTCTAAGTTTAAGGCAGGAGAAATGTTACAAGTTCAAGGCCAGCCGATGGTAAATATAGTGAGACCCTGTCTCATGGGAAGGGAGAAGCTAAAAATAAGGTAAACACACATATATTTGAATATGAAATTTTGTTTAATTTTATATAAATAAGAGGAAGTGTTTTACTTAAATAAAAATTCATCTGGGTCTTCTTGTATAATACAAAATTCTTCCATGGGCGTCTGCTGATTCGGAGGCCAGCAACTCCGCTCACACGTGTAAACGAGAATCGTTCCAAACTCCACGGTAAGACCTGAAAAACACCACATGCTCTAGAGTCCAGCAGAGAGAAAGTTAAGAGGTGCATTCGTCGTGGTGGTGCAGCCTTTAATCTCAGCACTCGGGAGTCTACCTATACACAACACACACACATATGTATGCATATAATCCCAGCACTCGGGAGCCTATATATACACAACACACACATATATGTATGCATATAATCCCAGCACTCGCGAGTCTACATATACACAACACACACACATATATGTGTGCATATAATCCCAGCACTCGGGAGTCTACATATACACAACACACACACATATATGTATGCATATATACACAAACAACTGCCATCATAAGCTTATTTAAAACAAAACCAAAAGATCCCATAAAAGCCATCAAGACGGCTCGGTGAGTAAAGCTCACGTTGTTCAAGCCTGAGGCCTAGCTTTGGATCCCCAGAACCCATGTACGAAGTCAGGTGTGGTGGTGCATACTTTTTGGTTTTCTTTTTCGAGTCAGGGTTTCTCTATGTAGCCTTGGCTGTCCTGGACTCCTTTGCCTTTGTAGATCAGGCTGGTCTCGAACTCACAGAGATCCACCTGCTTCTGCTTCCCCGAGTGCTGGGATTATAGGCGTGCGCCACCAAGCCCTGCTAAAAGAGGACTTCACCCTGCCCCTTCCCCAGACAGGGTTCTCCATACAGCCCTGGCTATCCTGGAACTCTCTGTAGACCAGGCTGGCCTCATACTCCAGAGCTTCGCCTGCTTCTGACTCCTGAGTACTAGGGCCAAAGGTGTGAACTGCCACTGCCCGGTAGCTGGTGCATACTTTCCATCGCTGCACTCAGAAGGCAAAGGCAGGTGAATCTGAGTTTGCGACCGGTCCTGGTTTACAGAACAAATGTCAGAATATCTAGGGCTACACAAAGAAACCCCGTCTTGGAAAAACAATACAAAACAAAACAAAACAAAAGCAGGCAAGTCAAGGCCTGTAATCCTGGTGCCCCTAGAGCTGGGAGGTGGAGCCTGAGATCTCCTGGGCCAGCTAGCTTAAGTACAAGGGCAGCAGCAGATGAGAAGGTGGAAAGTGAGGATCGCTTTCTCGGCTTGTCGTCTGACCTCTACATATGTGCTGTAGCACTTGAGCGCATGTGCACACAAACACAGGTGTGCACATACGCAAATAAATAGTAAGAAAATATTCAGGAGACAGAAACAGGCAGATCTCTGAGTTGGAGGACAGCCTGGTCTACAAAGCAAGCCCAGGACAGCCAAGGCTACACAGAGAAACCCTGTCCCAAATCCCAAAAATAAGAGGCTAGTGACAAGCAGGCATGGTAGGACAGTCTGCTCTACACAATGAGTTCAGGGTAAACAGGGAGAATACCGAGACACTGTCTAAAGGAAAAAAAGAAGAAAAGGACAAAGGAAGGGGTTGGAGCGATGGCTCAGTGGCTCCAAGACCACTTGTTGCTCTTGGAGAGGAGCTGGGTTTCCCAGCAACCACAGGGTGGCTCACAGCCATGTGTAACTCCATTTTGAAGAGATATGACACCCTCACCTGACCTCTGCAGGGACCAGGCATGTATATGGTATACATATATACATGCAGGCAAAACACTCAGCCTCATAAGATAAATCTTAAAAATAAAAACATAAACACAAAAATAAAACAAATAAAAAGAGGACTCAAATGGCTACATTAAAAAATTGAAAAGTACTGGGTGGCAGTGGTGCACAACTTTAATTCCAGTCCTTGGGAGGCAGAGGCAGGTGGCTCTATGAATCCGAAGCAAGCCTGGTCTACAGAGCAAGTTCCAGGACAGCCAGGGCTACAAAGAGAGACCTTGTCTTGAAAACCAACAAGAACAAGAACAATTCTGGTGGGGATATGGCTCAGAGGCAGACCACCTGGGGAGCACACCCAAGGCTGCAGGTTCCATCCTCAGGACGGCAAAAATAAAAGGAAGAAAAAAATGGGAAAGTGTAATGCTGAGTTTTCAGCCCTAGCCCTGGGAAATAGAAAAAACAAAAGCCTCCACCGTAGGTTCCAGGCCAGCCACAGCAGCACATATGGTACCAAAAAGACAAGGAAAAGCTAGGAGGCCAGGGTGACACTTCTGGAAGGCTCTGTGCATCTTTAGGAGGTGGGACCAGTGGGGCAGGTCCTTAGGCCATCAGGATCATAATCCCAGAGGAGCCCAAGACCTAACCCATCCTACCCTACTTACTCTGTTTCCTAGCTCAGCCACAAGCTCCTGCAGGATATGTTGCCCTTAACAGTGGCCCAGAGACTTGGACAGGGTCTTATTATTAGCCCTGGTTAGCCTGCCCGGAACTTACTATGTAGAACCATCATGCTTGGCCATCCGTAGCCTCAGATATTTCATTATAGTAATATGAAACCGACTAATATATTACTTTATTATAAAGCTACACTTTTTATTTTATGTGTATGATGTGCACCACATGCATGCAGGAGCCCAAGGAAGTCAGAGAGAGAGAGCATCAGATCTCTTGGAACTCGAGTGACAGGTGGTGGGAGCTGCCTTGTACTGGAACTGAACCAGGGTCCTCTGAAAAGCAGCAAGTGCTTTTAACCACTGAGTTGCCTCTCCAAAATGATCCATTTAGGAAGAATTTATTTGTACTGATCCTTAACTATCTTACACTTCAGGTTAAACTTATAGCTTTGTGCGTGCTCAGCAACTGCTTATCTCTGAGCCATCTTCCTAGTCCTAATTTCACTTTACTGCTTCAGGCTGGTTTTTTGTTTGTTTTTTGTTTTGTTTTGCACTGTTTTGTTTTTGAAACAGGATCTCTCTACATAGCCCTGGCTGGCCTGGGACTCACTCTATAGACCAGGCTGGCCTCAGACTCACAGAGATCCCATTGCCTGTCCTCCGCCTCCCGAGTGCTGGGGTAAAGGCATGTGCACTGCCTGGCTTTATTTTAGTTTTATTTTATCATCCCATTGTGTGGGTGGTGCCTGCCTGCACGCCTGTACACACTTGTGCAGTGCCCTCAGAGGCGGGAAGACAGCATCAGATCCTCTGGAACTGGAGTTAGCGACAGTCGTGAGCTGCCATGTCGGTGCTGGGAATTGAGCCTGGGTCCTCTGGAAGAGCAACCAGTGCTCTCAGCTGCTGAGCCATCTCTCCAGCCACAACCCAACCTTAATTTGTTCTCTTTTCAAAACAGTGTGTTATCCTAACTGTCCAAGCAATGCCCTGCCCCAAGAAGCACATACCTAGCCCCAACCAGCAGTTTCTATAATTAATTTATAATGAGTGTGTGTGTGTGTCGGTGCACATGTGGAGGTCAGAGGACAACTCTGGAGAGGCAGGTCTCTCCTTCCATCCCTTATGTGGGTTTGGGGGGATTCAACTCAGGTCATCAGGCTTGCTACCCATCCTGAGGACCCTTATTTTTACTTATTATTGTGAGTGTGTGTGTGTGAGAGAGAGAGAGACAGACAGACAGAGAGCGAGAGCAAGAGAGATGGACAGATAGCTAGCCAAAAAGACAGATGCACCCCTCTTCCCCCTCTACTCCCACAGTGCTCACATGCCACATACTTCATGTGGGAGGCAGAGGACAACTTTTGGGAATCAGTTCTCTCCTTCCACTGTGGGATTCAGGAATCAAACTCAAGTTGTCAGGTTACCTGGGACAAATTCCTTTATCCATGGAGACATCTGATTTACTATCTGAGCCCTCTTGCTGGCCCAAGCAACATTTTTGTTTGTTTGCTTTTGTTGTTCGTTTATTTATTTATTTATTTTTAAATTATTTATTTATCTATTATTATGTATACAGTGCAAGCCAGAAGAGGGCATCATATCACATTATAGATGGCTGTGAGCCACCATGTGGTTTCTGGGAATTGAACTCAGGACTTTTGGAAGAGCAGACATTGCTCTTAACCCCTGAGCCATCTCTCCAGCCTGCTCCTACCACCTTTTTTTTTTTTTTTTTTTTTTTTAATGTGCATTGGTGTTTAGCCTGCATGTATGTCCGTGTTAAGGTGTCAGACCTTAGAGTTACAGACAGTTGGAGTTGCCATGTGGTTGCTGGGAATTGAACCTGGGTCCTCTGGAAGAGTAGTCAGTGCTCTTAACTGTTGAGCCATCTCTGCAGCCCCCCAAGCAACTTTGCTAAATGACAGAAAGTTTTATTAGATCACACTGGGTTATTCTGGCACACACCTGCAATCTCAGCATTCTGGAGGTAGAGGCAGGAGGATCAGAAGTTCATGGTTATTCTTAGCAATATGTGGAGTTCAAAGTTAGTGTGGTATATATAAGACTATATCTCAGAAACAAAAAGCCACTAAAATCTGGCTATATAATACTGTTGATAAAAACTATTAAGAGCCAGGCACTATGATGCACGCCTGTAGTCCCAGCACTCTGAGAGGCAGAGGCAGGTGGATCTCTATGACTTTCAGGCCAGCCTGGTCTACAAAGAAAGTCCAGGACAGCCAGGACTTAAAACAACAAAACAAAACAATGGAAGAACAGCAGACGTGACAGCAGGTAAGAGCAATGGCTGCTCTTCCAGAGGGCCCAGCTCCAACCCCAGCACCCACAAGGAAGCTCACATCCCCTGGGAAGTCTAGCTCAGGAAAACTGATGTCATCTTCTGGCCTGCTCAGGCACGAGGCACACATGTGATACACGGTCATACAGGCAGGGGAACGCACTCATACATATACAATAGTAAACTTTTTAAAAAGTGCAATTTAGCTTGTTCAGTCTCAAATTATCAAAATGGTTATTGTTAAGCCAAGCATGGTGGTGCATGCCTGTAATCCCAGCACTCAGAAGACAGAGGTAGGAGGATCTCTGCCAGCCCGGTCTAGAGAGCGAGTCCAGGACAGCCAAGGCTACACAGAAAAACTCTGTCTCAGGAAAAAAAAAATGGTTATTGGGCTGGAGAGATGTCTCAGAGGTTAAGAGCACTGCCTGCTCTTCCAGAGGTCTTGAGTTCAATTCCCAGAAACCACATGGTGGCTCACAGCCATCTATAATGTGATCTAATGCCCTCTTCTGGCCTGCAGATAGAGAACTGTATGTGTATTAATAAATAAATCTTTTTTAAAAAAACTCCAGCCGGGCGGTGGTGGCGCACGCCTTTAATCCCAGCACTCGGGAGGCAGAGGCGGGCGGATCGCTGTGAGTTCGAAGACAGCCTGGTCTACAAAGTGAGTCCAGGACAGCCAAGGCTACACAGAGAAACCCTGTCTCAAAAAAAAAAAAACCAACAACAACTCCTATTTCCTTTAAAAAAAAAAGGTTATTGTTAATGATGGTATTAGATTTTGCTTACAAATTTCTTATAATTTCTCAATTTTTCTACAATATTCTCTACTTAATAATTTAAAAAAGCATCTCATTTTCTATCATCCCACACTAAAGTCAGAGGAAGTCTAAGTAAAGTAAAGGACTTCTTACCTCGATTAGCACTGCTGAGCATGCTGACCAGGGCCGGCATAAGCTGAAACTCAAACGTCCTCTGGCCTCCACAGTCACTGCAGGCAGGGACCTCAGAGACTTCTGATGTGCGGCAGGTCAGAAAGAGGGGCTCTCCACTCCACGAATACCTAAGGCAAGGAACAGAAGAGTCATGCTCAGACACAGACACAGATACACACACGCGCACGCACACACACACACACACAGATGCTGTACAGCATCAGGAGCAGACCTAGACAGCAGGAAAGCCACCCCAGCGACTGTGTGGAGAACACCTGGCTCAGTGCCACCAAAGGCCGTGAAGAGGTGAGCTGGGGTCACTGGACCCCTTTATATGTTACTCTCCCCAGTGTGTTAAGTCTCCTTGCTCCACTTTCCACAAATGCTCTTTTATTTTATTTGAGACAGGGTCTTATGATGTGGCCGCTGGCCTGGAGCTCACGCTGCGCACGGGACTGGACTGAAGAGACCTACCTGCCTAATTACTACCTAGTTAGCAGCACGGAGGTCTGCAGAAGTCCTCCTTGCTTAGGGGACTGCGTGGTTCTCAGATGTTCACTTCAGTCCAGGGTACAGCCTCATCCTCACAGAAACCCAGTCTCACCTGGAAAGGCCGCCTGTCCTCAAAGACTGTTCATCCATCAGTCCAAGGTGACTACAGGTTTGGGACAATGACTTATCTTTAGCCTTGAGGAGGCTGAGACAGGTTGGACGAGACACTTAGAGGCTAGCCTTTCAGCCCTGCCCTAAGTTACCTCACATCGTATGACTCAGCTACAGGCCAAGCCGTGCCCTAGGCTCCATTTTGAGTTCAAGCTCAGAAGCAGGGTGGCTCTGCTTCACCTTCAGAGAGCAGGTGCCGCATTCCTGACGGCGGAAAGGCTACAGCGTGCCCTGACTCAAGAAGATGCGAGCCTCGTGGGCACACAGGCGCACCCAAACCGTATCAGCAGAACTAGGCCCAGAAAGTTAGCCAACACAGCTAACCAAGGGAGGGACCTGAAATCCTCACCTGGACCCCACATGGAGGACGCCTGAGTGACTGTGACCTCCAGCCTGTTACAGTACTACTTGGTGTGCACTGCCACCTACCCAGGGCTTCAGCTCAGCTCAGTCCCGACTTGTAGACATGACCTACTGGAAGTGCCCTCTGTCCCTGTAGACGCAGTCCTGTTCCTCAGCTCTACGGCCTCTGAGGTCCTGGACCTTGCCTCCCCAGCCTGGTGAGGTGGCTGCAAACGGTCACCCGCTGGTCTGTTAGCATCGTATCTAAACACCCAGTGACTTCCCTGGGCTCAGCTTTCCACTCTGCTCCTGTCAGGCTTCACCACACTTCTGTAAGCACTGTGTAAGCCACACAGAGAAGCATGTCTGGATGTGTACATATATACGCATGTGTGGTACTGTGTAATACGGAACCTGAACATGCATGTTATGATTAAGACCAAAATCAAAGAACCCATGTTTGGCAGCTGCCAGCTATCAAGGAAAGTTCACATTACTTTGACAAACTAATGCCACTATAATTCCCCCTTAAATATATTTTTAAAAAACAAGGCTTGGAGCCGGGCGTGGTGGCGCACGCCTTTAATCCCAGCACTTGAGAGGCAGAGACAGGTGGATCGCTGTGAGTTCGAGGCCAGCCTGGTCTACAAAGTGAGTCCAGGACAGCCAAGGCTACGCAGAGAAATCCTGTCTCGAAAAACCAAAAAAAAAAAAAAAAACAAAAAACAAACAAGGCTTGGGCCGGGTGTGGTGGTGCATACACACGCCTTTTATCCCAACACTCGGGAGGCAGAGGCAGGTGGATCACTGTGAGTTCGAGGCCAGCCTGGTCTACAAAGTGAGTCCAGGATAGTCAAGGATACACAGAGAAACTCTGTCTCAAAAAACAAACAAACAAAACAAAACAAAAAAGCTGTTACCTGAGCTTGGGCACCAAGAGACATTTCAGAGGTGTGAGCCTGCTCTTGGTCTCATTATGTAGCCCTGGCTATTCTGGAACTCTCTCTGTAGACCAGGCTGGCCTCTAATGCAAGAGATCCTCCTGCCTCTGCCTCCAGAGTGCTGGGACTAAAGGAGTCTGCCACAGCCAACTGGACTCATAAACTTTTAATTGGCTTAATCAGTGTGGTTGTCAATACCTATCTCAGATGGATCATATCAATACCAAGTCCTGGCAGAGTGTGCAGGAACTAGGATTATTACACACAGCCTGTGGGTGGGACACAGTATAAAGGGTAAAGACATTTTAGGAAACACTTTGGTTATTTGTTTTAAAAAGGTGAAAGCTAGCCAGGCGGTGGCAGCAAGCTGGGGCTGGGAAGGTGGCTCTGCAGTTAAGAGCACCGGGTGAAGGCTGGAGAGATGGCTCAGAGGTTAAGAGCACTGACTGTTCTTCCACAGGTCATGAGTTCAATTCCCAGCAACCACATGGTGGCTCACAACCATCTATAGTGAGATCTGGTGCCCTCCACTGGCCTGCAGGTATACATGCAGGCAGAGCACTGTATACATAATAAATAAATAAATAAATAAATAAATCTTAAAAAAATAAAAATAGAAAAAGAGCATCTGATGCTCTTGCAGAGAACCCAGGCTCAATTCCCAGCACTAAGGTGACGACAGCTCACAACCATCCACAGGGATCCCATGACTTCATCTGGCCCCCTGGACACCCACATACACACTACACTGAAAGAGAGAGACTCTCTCCTGAGCCACGGCTCAGCGGCCAGGAACAGAGGACTCAAGTTTGGTTCCCAGCACCGTCATGAGCAGCCTACCACCACCTGTCTCTTCTGGACTCCATGGGTACCCGCAGTCATGTGCATAAGCACACACAACTAAAAATAATAAAAGTGAATGTTAAAGAAGGCGAGCTGGGTGGGGTGGGGTGGGGGGGCGGCTGAAGAGATGGCTCAGCGGTTAAGAGCACTGTCTGTTGTTCCAGAGGTCCTGAGTTCAATTTCCCAGCAACCGCATGGTGGCTCACAACCATCTATAATGAGATTGGGTGCCCTTTTCTGGCGTGTAGGTGTACATGAAGGTAGAACACTGTATACGTAATAAATAAATCTTTTTCTAAAAAAAGAAGGCGAGCAGCTCGCTGTACCCCCTCCCCCACCCCGCCCACTTCACCCTAAGGAGTCCCTGGGACTCTAGGGGCTTGCCGGCACAATGCCTCCACAGTAAACCAGAAATGCACATGTCTTCTTTACCTTAGAATCTGCTCCTGACAGGCAGCAATTCTCTTCATGAACTTGTAAAATGTTTGATCTCCACCTTTGAGTTGGGTCTTCTCATACTTTTCATCTCCGTCGCTGGAAAAACTAAACAGAGAAGCAGAGACCACGAGAGACTATGAATGTGTAGACCAGGAGGATTTGCAAGAGGAAGCGCGACGATTTCCTTCTCTCTATTTTGTTAATTACTGCGTCGTGGGGGTTGGGGCACGTAGGCCACAGCACCTGTGTGGAGGTCAGAGGTCAACTTTCAAGCCTCGGCTCTGGCCTTCTTTAGTGCTTGGTTTTTGGTCTTTCTAGATCTACTCTCTCACTGGCCCACCTAAGCAGGTGAGGAAAGAGCAGACAACAGCGCCCTTCCCACTCAATCTGAAGTGCTCTCAGCGCCTGAGCCAGCTCTGCCGCCACAGCAGTAACTAAACACAGAGCATTTCTTCCCACTCACCTGCCTCTGCTATAAAGGCATTGGAAGACAGGAGACGGCCAGTGAGATGGCCTCACAAGATGGCACTTAGTGCCATTTATGAAGCCCTGAGCACAACGTCAGAACCCACATGCTGAAAAAGGTTGTCCTCTGAATTTCACACATGTGCCGTTACCTGCACGCATGAACACTTGCATGCACACAAATTCCTTGCCAGGACTGTTTAAAAATAAAATCAGAAAAGAGGACTGTGGGTGTAGCTCAGTTGGTAGAGTGTTTGCTTTTACCACCAGAAGGCCTGGGTTCAGTCCCCAACACTGCAGAAAACCTGATGTGGGAATCTCAACACTTACAAAGTAGAGGCAGAAAGATCAGGAAGCCAAGGTCATCTTTAAGTAGAGAGGTTGAGGCCACCCTGAGCTACGAAGAGACTGTCTCAAGAAGACTCTTTCTTTGAGGCCAGCCTGGTCTACAAAGTGAGTCCAGGACCGCCAAGGCTACACAGAGAAACTGTGTATCGAAAAACAAAAAAAAAAAACCAAAAAAAAGACTCTCTCACAAACAAGACAACAACAAAATCAGAACAGGCTCCAAGTGATGTCTCAGTGGGTAAATGGTGGAAGATGAGAACAGGCCCCGCCCACGTTGGACCTCCACACGTGCACCCTACATAGACATAAACACAATCAACAAATGTAAGAATACTGCTAAAAAGTGAAAAGAGAGTCAGGCGGTGGTGGCTCACACTTTTAATCCCGGCACTCAGGAGGCAGAGGCAGGCGGATCACTGTGAATTCGAGGCTAGTCTGGTCTACAGAGTGAGTCCAGGACAGCCAATATAACACAGAAAAAACTCAAAAAGAGCCAGGTGGTGGTGGCGCACGCCTATAATCCCAGCACTCGGGAGGCAGAGGCAGGTGGATTGCTGTGAGTTCGAGGCCAGCCTGGTCTACAAAGCGGGTCCAGGACAGCCAAGGCTACACAGAGAGACCCTGTCTCGAAAAACCAAAAAAAAGAAAGAAAGAAAAAAAGAACGAACGAAAAAAGAAAAGAAATGGTGAGTAATCTGTGTAAGGACCTGGCAAGGCTCCGGCTTGCACAGCTGGGGTCAGCTCTTGAGAGCATCCCGCCGTGTGTCTGCTGGTGATTGCAGACTGGCTGACCCAAACAGCCCTGGCCTGCATCTGCCTTCTCATCCCTTCTCTCTAGACCTCACCACGGGTACCGACACAAAAGGAAAACCTCCTCGGCAGCATCCTGCCTGCACATCTCAGCCTTGGTGGCAGGTTCTCACCCCGGGGAGAGCAGATGCTCCACGGCGACGCCTTCTCTCTGCTCGTACTCCTGCAGCAGGCTGTGCGCGTGATCAAGATCCACAGAGCTCCCACAGTCCTCCTCGTCAGCGACACAGATATAGTAGGGCTGGAACTGTGGCACATCAGCAGGGACTGCCAGCCCTTGCCCTGAAGGGGAAGGGTGAGCAACAGCTAGGGCAGGGTCCTGCAGGCGGAGAGCTCGGAGCTGCTCCGTACAGTCTACAGCTCTGACACCATGAGAACAACTCCCCGATTCTGAGGTGGGCGGCGGTATAGGCGGCTCCTCGCTGTCACTCCCCCAGTCACGTGAGCCTTCACACCAGTCCTCAGCTTCGAGGCCATTACCCTGTTCCTAGAAGCATATTCAACGAATCAGGCCAATCAATCACACTTGGATATCCGACTTCCGCCTCACCACCCATCCCTCTACCTTTCCCAGGGAGCCCCGCACATCGGCCCCTTCCTCTCTGGCATACTCCAATTCAACTTCCTGGACTCTAGGCGCTCCACATCCCGTTAATGCTGGGTGTGCTGCTGGATCCATTTAATCCAAGCACTTGTGAGGCAGAAAGAGATGGAGCTCTGTGAACTCCAGGCCAGCCTGGGCCCCAGAGAAAAATCCTGTTCTCAAAATGAGCACGCAAACAGCAAAAGCCAGCAGAAGAGCTGGCTCAGTGATGAAGAGCACTTCCTCTTAAATGGTCCAAGGACCCAGCTTCAGGCAGCTGACAACCATCTGTGAGTCCAGTTCCAGAGGCTCCAGTGCCCTCTGCCAACCTCTGTGGCCACCAGCTGTGCATGTGGTGCACATATATTCACGTAGGCAACCACAATACACATATAAAGAGAGAAATAATTCCCAAAACAAACAAAACCACAAACATGTAAGAGGTGACTTAAAAGCCAGGCGTGGTGGCGCACACCTTTAATCCCAGCACTCGGGAGGCAGAGGCAGTCGGATCGCTGTGAGTTCGATGCCAGCCTGGTCTACAAAGGGAGTCCAGGACAGCCAAGGCTACACAGAGAAACCCTGTGTTGAAAAAAAACAACAACAAACAAACAAAACAAACAGGATTTGATGATTCTGAAAGACTAAAACTCATTCAATTGTACATTAAAGGACAAGGTTTAAAGGTTTTACATTAGGTGCATGGAGAGATAGCTTAGCATATACACTAAGCAGCTCTCAGCCAGGCAGTGGTGGCACACACCTTTAATCCCAGCACTTGAGAGGCAGAGGCAGGTGGATCGCTGTGAGTTCGAGGCCAGCCTGGTCTACAAAAGTGAGTCTAGGACAGCCAAGGCTACACAGAGAAACCCTGTCTTGAAAAATAAAAAATAAAAAAAGGAAGAAAAAAATCCAGCTCTCAAAATGCCTGTGACTCCAGCTCAAGCGATCTGATACACACATGCATGCTTGAGGCATAAACATAAATAATAAACAATTTTTTTGAGACAGGTTTTCTCTGTGTAGCCCTGGCTATCCTGGAACTTGCTCTGTAAACCAGGCTGGTCTCAAACTCAGAGATCCGCCTGTCTCTCCCTCCCGAGTGCTAGGATTAAAGGTGTGCACCATTAGATTCACTTTTATTCTACGTGTACAGGTGTTTTTCCCTCCGTGTGTATCTGCCCACTACTTGTGTGCCTGGTGCTTGTTAGGCCAGAAGGAGGCATTGAAACCCCTACATCTGGAGTTAGAGAAGATTTCAAACCGCCACTTGAGTGCTGAAATTCGACCTTGGGTCCTCTGGAGGAGCAACAAGTGATCTCAGCTGCTGAGCCACCTCTCCAGCTTCCAATTTAAAACAAAAAACAAAAAACTGTATAAAACAGGGTGTGGTGGTGCATAGAGGTAACCACGGCACTAGGGAAGGATTTAGGCCCATGATTTTCTAAGTGTTCGAGGCCAGCGTGGGATAGAGAGACTGTGTCTCAAAAACAGAACGAAGGTTGTCTATTTTAATAGAGATGCTAGAAAACATCCTCAGATCATAGGAAAGACCCAGCGTGCCCATCAGAAACGCCTTACCTGGGCATCCCAAGTCTCTCTCTCAGGCACTTGCAGGCACTGGGAGCGGAACACCTTCCAGCTTAGGGGTAAGACAGACGCAGTGAGGGCTCCACCCGGCGACCTGCAGCCCCACCTAGTCTCACCCCGGCCCGGCCCCCTCCTGGGACGAGCTTCTCCTTTCTCCCTCCGGCCTCCAGGACTTCCCCGCCTACCTGCGGGACTCGCCGCCGCCACCGCCGCAGCCGGGGCGTGCACAGGCGAACACGTGCAGAAGCCGGTGGAACGGGGAGCCTTGCAGCGGGCAGTACACCTGCACGACCAGCGCGAGCGGCTGCGCGCAGCGGCCACACCGCGGCCCCGGGGCGGGAACGGCCGGTAGGGAGTCCTGCGGGCGGGTGGGGCAGGGCTCAGACCCTGGAGACCCCTCCGTCCCTCCCTCCGTCCCTCCCTCCCTCCCTCCGGTGGGGCGCCCTCCCCACTCCCCCTCCCCGCCACGGCCTCCGCCGAGGCTTCGGCAGCCGCGCTCACCGGGACACCGCCCAGCTTGCTAACCGTCCAGGCGGCCGGCCCCCTGGCGGATCCCTTCACCGCCGCGTCTCGAAGTCCCAGCAGCACCGGTTTCCGGACAGACGCCATGACAACCGTGCGCCCACGTGACGGCGAGAGGGTACGGTGGCTGACTGTAGCGCGCACTGCGCACGCGCGCCGCCTGCTCCGCCCACGCCGGTGCTGCCTATGGTGGACAAGGGGCCGGTCCCTAGTACCTAACGTGAAATCCCGGAGACCACAGGTTTTATTTACTTCTGATATCCTGAGATAGCACCTACGAAAAGGCTTAGCTGAAAATTAAGAACTGGAGACAGGACGATGGTATCAGCAATCAACAACAGACAGAAAAAGAGAAGTCCTTCGTTTTGAGAGACCCACTTAAACTGGAAGACTAGGGTTAAGATTTGAGCATGAGAGCCAGGTAGTGGTGGAGCACGCCTTTAATCCCAGCAGAGGCAGGTGAATTCCTGAGTTCGAGGCCAGCCTGGTCTACAAAGTGAGTCCAGGACAGCCAGGGCTACACAGAGAAACCCTGTCTCGAAAAAAAAAAAAAAGATTTGAGCATGTCCAGACATGGTGGTACATGCCTATAATCCCAGCACTTCGGAGGCAGAGGCAGGCGTATCTCTGAGTTCCAGGCCAGCCTGGTCTGCAAAGCAAGTTCAGGACAGTTGGGTGGGTACACAGAGAAACCCTGTCTCGAAGAAGAAAGGCATGTATTGCCAGGCAGGGTGGCTCACACCTGTAATCCCAGCACTTTGGGATACAGTTTGGATTTAAAAGTGAAGCTCAGGCCACCCCGGTTATGGTTTAAGACTATATCAACAATGAAAAAAAAAAAAAAAGTGGAACTGAATCAGGTAGTTGGTAACCGTCAGGCAAGTGAGACCCTATTTTTTTGTTTGTTTTTAGAGACAGGGTCTCTGTGTGTTAGCCTTGGCTGTCCTGGACTCACTTTGTAGTCCAGGCTGGCCTCGAACTCACAGGGATCCACCTGCCTCTGCCTCCCGAGTGCTGGGATCAAAGGCGTGCGCCACCGGGCCAAGACCCTGTCTTAATAAATATAAATAAGAGAATTGACACCACTAGAGGGATGACATCTGAGGTTATCCTGTGTCCTACACGCACATGCACACATGCTCGCAAACACACAAGTAAGTGAGGTTGTATATACTATTTTAAGATTTCCAAATGCTGAGAATGTCTTTTTTTTTTTTTTAATATATTTTATGGGAGTGTCTTCTTTTCACCTGAGTGGAGTATACACCAGCAGCCTTCCGATGATTGGCCTCAACCCCATCCAGCCTGAGCTTGGAGAGGAGGCCGCTCATTCTTTCGGTGTCTTTGTTTATCGCTGTACTAACGAGGCAGGCTTAAAGGCTGGGTGAAATCGCCCTCCATGTTCACTTCAGGTTGAATCAGCAAATTTGGCTCTGCAGGTGGTTTTTTGTTGTTCTTGGTTGGTTGGTTGGTTGGTTGGATGGTTTTTCGAGGCAGGGTTTCTCTGTGTAGCCCTGGCTGTCCTGGACTCACTTTGTAGACCAGGCTGGCCTCGAACTCACAGCAATCCGCCTGCCTCTGCCTCCTGAGTGCTGGGATTAAAGGTGTGCGCCACCACCACCCGGCAAGTGTTTTTTGTTGTTTTTGTTTTGTCTTTTTTTTTTTTAATCTTAGCTAGTACTTTCAAGGTGGTGTGTGTGTGTGTGTGTGTGTGTGTGTGTATTCACATATGCTGGGAATTGAATGTAGAAGGAGATGTAAAACTTCATTTGTGTGAATTTATATCTCTGCCTGTGTCTGCGTGTGAGTGCGGGTACCTGAAGGCAATGGGTCCTCCGGAGCTGGAGTTACATGTGGGTATGAGCTGCAGGCAGTGGTGATTGAGCAGCATTATAATCTTAGCCCCCGGTGTAGTTTTTAAATCCATATAAGAGACAGACAAAATTCTGGTTCCTGCTAACCCAGTGTCTATTTTTATTACTGTGAAAAACCAACTTAATGATGTCAAGATTTCTTTTGGTTCATGGTTTTCAGATCATGGTGTTCTAGTTAGCCTTGTTAACTCAGCACAGCCTAGAGTTGAGAGAAGGGACAATCCTGGAATTGCATAGATCAGGGTAGTTAGTGCTCACGGGGGGTAGGGAAGGTGGGGGTTGGGAGGGTGGGAGTGGGGTGCATAAGGACTAAACATGAATTGGGGAGCAAACCAGCAAGCAGTCCCTCCATGGCTCCTATTAGGACTTCCCTCGGTGATGGGTCGTTGACAGCAAAGTATAAGCCAAAGAAACCCTCCCCTCCCCTAGTGTTTTATCCCAGAAACAGAAAGCCAACCAGCACACCTGGATTCCACTGCGTTGGGAACACCACGGCAGTGTGGAAAGGTCAAAGAGACCGTTCATCTACACAAACGTGGCAGTCAGGATGCGAAGTTTCCAGGTCACCCCTTTCTCCTACGGAGACATTTTTCAACTAAGCCCCACGCTTTCCTTCTTTGTAACAATTTCCTGTAGCGCCCCCTGCTGGAGACAAGCCTTTAATACACGAACCTTGGAGAACTTCAAATCCACACCACCACGAAGGCATCACTCAATGGCTGGCCTCCTCTGAACCTCCAGTGTCTGCTACCTCCCAAGACCAGTCATGTCTGTGTGCGCACGTGGGTGGGGGTGAGAGTGTGCATGCCACAGTACCTGTGACAAAAGCGTCAGACACTTTTGGGGTGAGTTCTCCCCACCTTTATATGAATTCCATGAGTCAAATTCTGGTGAGCAGGCTTGTGTACCTTGGTTTGAATAGGAATGCCTCCCCCACCCCCAGACTCATGTTTGAATGCGTGGTCCATAGGGAGTAGCTTTGCTGGAACTTGTGTCACTGTGGAGGCGGGGCTTTGAGGTCTCACATGCTCAAGCTAGGCCTAGTGTGTCCATACTGCAGCCTTCGGATCAAGATGTAGAACTCTCAGCCCTCCCCCAGCATCAACCATGTTTCCTGCCATGACTCTAGTGGAGTAGACCTCTGCACTGCCAGTCCCAGCAAGATCTTTTTCTTTTTAAGAGTTGCCATGGTTGGGGCTGGAGAGATGGTTCAGTGGTCAAGAGCACTGCCTGCTCTTCCAAAGGACCCAGGTTCAATTCTCAGCACCCACATGGCAGCTCACAACTGTCTGTAACTCCCAAGATATGACATCAGCACACATAAATAAAATATTATAAAAAGAAAAAAAGCCAGGTGTGGTGGCGCATGCCTTTAATCCCAGCACTCAGGAAGCAGAGGCAGGCGGATCTCTGTGAGTTCAAGGCCAGCCTGGTCTACAAAGTGAGTCCAGGACATCTAAGGTTACACAGAGAACCCTGTATCAGAAAACAAACAAACAAAAAAAATTTTTTTTTTTTTGGTTCCGTTGGCAGCAGCTGATTGCTATGGGAACGCGGCCGGTAGTCTTGAGATGGTGTGAACCGTGAACCAGAGAGGTGATAGGCCTCTGCGCCTCATCAGCTGAGACCCTTTGATTCCGGGCACCATGTAAAGGCATACAGGAAATGCTGAGGTGAATTATCTGTTCTGAAACTCAAGCCTCTGTGCCTTTATCAGCAGAGTTGGCAAGCTTTTCTTCATGCTTACATTGCTGTGAGTAGTTTTGCTTTTAAAAAATGAAATAATTACCACCAAAAAAAAAAAAAAGTTGCCATGGTCATGGTGTCTCTTCACAGCAGGAGGAACCTAAAACACAAGTGGTTTTATGCACCGAGCCATCTCGCTGGCCCACAATTAACATGGAGGAAAGTTGATGATTTGACGGTCACTCAACCTCACAGAACCCAACTGACAGCCAGGATGTGAGTGGATGTTGTCTTTTGAGCCACCACGCCTTCAATCCCAGCACTTGGGGGGCAGAGGCAGGAGGATCGCTATGAGTTCAAGGCCAGCCTGGCCTACAGAGGGAGTCTAGGAAAGCCAAGGCTGTACAGAGAAACCCTGTCTCAAACCAAAACAAATAAATAAAGTTGTCTTTTGAAGGGTTTGACAGATAGCTCATGAGTAAAGAGAGCTTGCTACTTTCTTTTTTTTTTAAATCCAAGACAGGGTTTCTCTGTGTAGCCTTGGCTGTCCTAGACTCGCTTTGTAGACCAGGCTGGCCTCGAACTCACGGCGATCCACCCGCCTCTGCCTCCTGAGTGCTGGGATTAAAGGCGTGCGCCACCACCGCCCGGCTTGTCCCCACTTCTTAAAGTGCGATCCTCCACTCTGGACCTGCCCACCGCTGAGTCAAGAGTCAACCAGGGCCTAAGCAGGGTCACCCACACATGACAGGAAACTCAAGAGGCTGAGCCCGTGCCTCCTCTACGGCATCTTTATTCTAGCTGGGACGTGAATACGGGTCAGAACGAAGAGATGATGCATCAAAGCACTGCAGGCTGCTTCACCAGGGAGGACGCACACAGAGCGAGCGGGCGGGCGACGGCAAGTCCAGACCGGCTTCTCCCAGAAGCCTTATGGTCCAAGGCCACCGCGTGGTGGTGCGGTTGCGCGCTGGGCAGGGAAGGGCGGGGCCATGCAGTGCGTACGGTGAGGAGGGACAAGAAGGACCAGTCAATGGGGGCGGTTGACTGAACTTATTCCACTTTGGTGTCCCGCTGCTGCTTGATGAAGCTGATCAGTCCGTTCGTGGAGGAATCATGGGACGTCACGGCCGAGCTGCCTTCCAGCTCCGGCTCGATCTTCTTGGCTAGCTGCTTCCCCAGCTCCACTCTGCCGGGGAGGGGTGGGAGAGGAGGGTGAGCCACAGCCCAGAGCCCACCGGAAGGCACAACAGGACCCTCCCCCTTCCCTCGGCAACTCACCCCCACTGGTCGAAGCTGTTGATGTCCCAGATGATGCCCTGGACGAAGATCTTGTGCTCGTACATGGCTGCAGAGAAAGCAGAAGCGGACGGCGCCCCCCCCCCCCAGTTAGGGCTTTTCTCCCTTTCTCTGTCCCAAGCCAACTGATCCCAAGCCAGCCGGTCTCTCCCCGCCCCCACTCACCGATCAAGGCCCCCAGAATGAATGGTGTGAGCTTGGTGAACACGATTGAGTTGGTTGGACGATTCCCTTCGAAGACCTGCAGAGAACAGCAACTGTCTAATGTGATAACGAGGCCGAGAGACTTCGGGGCGCTCAGCACTAAATGGGGCGTCTAGACGCATCCCTCCCCCTCAAGGCTCAGGGGTCTCTGCAGAGGAAGGTGTCTAATAGCCAAGGTGGCGATGAGTTCAAGGAAATGGTGTCTTCTAGACACAGTAGGGCTGATGCACTCATAGCGACTGTGACAGCATGCAGAAGTCCAAACCAGACAGAAGTCCCATCACAGGAGCAAAAGGAGACACAAAGCCCCTGCTCTACCCAAGAAGCTACCTACGAGTAACAGCTCCTAGGAGAGGCAAAGTTAGTTTTCTTCAACAGAGTGACACTAGGTCTATCAACCACATTTCACGACAGGAAATACCAATAAATAGTTGATCAACACAAAACAGATTCCATGGTTTTTTTTTGTTGTTGTTCATTCATTAGCTTTTTGTTGTTGCAGTTTAATTTATTATTTATTTTTAGAAAAAGATTATAAAGTTGAGTGGGTAGGTAGACCTGGAAGAGGTTGGAGGAAGAGAAAGAATATTGCCAAAATATATTGCCGGGGGTAGGGGGGAGAAAGTCCTCAAAATAATTCTGGTCTCCAAATGTGTGTGGGATTTTTTTTCCCCCAGACAGGGTTTCTCTGGGTAACCTTGGCTATCCTGGACTCGTTTTGTAGTCCAGGCTGGCCTCTGCCTCCCGAGCGCTGGGATTAAAGGCGTGCGCCACCACGCCTGGCTCGGTTTGGTTTTTCAAGACAGGGTTTCTCTGTGTAGCCCAGGCTGTACTTAATTCCCTCTGTAGACCAGGCTGGCCTCAAAGTCACAGAGATCTGCCTGTCTCTGCCTCCCTGTGTGCTCGGATTACAGGTGTGCGCCACATCGCCCAGCTGGTCCGCCAGCTTTTGAAGAGGAAGGGCAGTCTGTCCCAGAGACTGAGACATTTAAGTCTAGGGGATCAGACCCTCCCCACTGTGTAGGACAGCCAAGTCATACCATGAGCCCTTACCCTGAATCCCCACCCCACCCCGCCCCCACTGTCATCCCCCTAGCTCCCGCACGGCACCCTAAAACAGGAGTTCACAAGCAAGGCTGACCTTGTGTGGCAACAGTTTCTCCACGTCCTCTGGGCTCTTGCCAGCAGCCTGGAGCTCCTTCTTTGCCTCTTCCGGCAACTTCCCTCTCATCAGGGCCTCAGTCTGGGCCAAGAAGTTGGCCAGGAGGATCTGACAAGACATACAGTTACAGGAGCGAGCACCGCCAGGGACGGCCTGGCGCGTCGCAGGTGGGGGTCAGTTCTAGCATGGTCCACTCACAGCACACTTCAGGAAGAAGGAAGGAGGGAACACCTGATGACAGGAAAGGGTAGGTGACAATGCTAACTGTTCATCTTTCTTTTAAGGGAGGTTTATTTGGGGATGGAACCCAAGTGTCCTCTGCTGAGCTACAACCTCATCCTTTCTTAAAAAGCTGAGTCAGCCTCTACCCAGACCTAGTCAATGGACAGGACATTCTCCACAGTTGAGTGGAGAGTGGGGACTGACTTTCACACGAACTCTGGTGCCCCATATTTGATCACGTCCCCTGGATGGGGAGGCCTGGTGACTCAGAGGATGGATAGCAGGCTACCAAGAAGAGACTTGATATCCTATGAGCATATACAGGGGGAGGAGGTCCCCCTCAGGAACAGTCATAGGGGAGGGGAGTAGGGGGAAAGCAGGAGGGAGGGAGGAAGGGGAGGATACAAGAGATGGGATAACAACTGAGATGTAATATGAATAAATTAATTTTTTTAAAAAACTGAGTCAGGTATTTATTCAGTTACTCAGGCTGCACTGAACTGGCAGATCCTCCTGTCGCCTAACTAGCTGTAATCACAGGTGTTTGCCTCCTCTCGAAGCTTCCGGACAGGATCTTCTGTACCTGCCAAGGTGGCATCCTGCTAATGATGGCCATTAACAACTTTTAAGAGGGAAAGGGCACTGACCCCCCTTTCTGGCTGAATCAAGTCCACAGTGCTGCACCACACAAGCATAGCCTGGGGTGTGGCGGCACACACCTGCAATCCCTACACTCAGGAGGCTGAAGCAAGAGACTGCCAAGTTCAAGGCGAGCCTGGGTTGCAACCATGTGACCCAGCTGCAAAACAAAAGACAAGACACTCAGCCGCCATATGTCGGTCCTCACAGGGATGTAGACTCTGCCAGAAAACTGAGTGAACAGGTATTTTCCCCTACCCTAGGCTTTCTGTGTCCACTCGACATGGCTAAAGTCACCTGAGGTGTGGGTTTCGAATGAGACTGCCCAGATTCACCTGTGGGGGAGTGCCAGGACTGTTGATGCAGAAGGACCCCGCCCACTGTGGGCAGCACCATCCCTAGGCAAGTGATCCCAGACAGTATAAAACTAGGCAATGGGATGGAGAGATGGCTCAGAGGTTAAGAGCACTGACTGCTCCTTTAAAGGTCATGAGTTCAATTCCCAGCAACCGCATGGTGGCTCACAACCATCTATAATGAGATCTGGTGCCCTCTTCTGGCCTGCAGGCAGAAAGCTGTATACATAATAAATAAATCTTTAAAAAAAAAAAAAAACAGGCAAGCATGAGTCCGGGAGCAAGCCAGCAAACAGCATTCCTCCATGGTCTCTGCCTCAAGCTCTTGTCCTGGCTTCCCATGGACTGTGACTGTTAGGCTGAAATAAACCTTTGCTCTTGCTTGGAGCCTTTCCTCACAGCAGCTGAGATGGAACTAATACAGGCTAACAGGAACCCAGCTGGGCTTCTAATGCTGGGAACTCACAGGGCAGACTCTGTTTCTTTTCTTCTTTTTTTGTTTTGTTTTTTGTTTTTTGTTTTTTTTTTTGAGACAGGGTTTCTCTGTGTATCCCTGGCTGGCCTGGCCTCACTTTGTAGACCAGGCTGGCCTCGAACTCACAGCGATCTGCCTGCCTCTACCTCCCGAGTGCCGGTATTAAAGGCGTGCGCCATCATGCCCAGCCAGACTGTGTTTGAAGCCAGTAAAGTTGTGGCCATCTGCTGTGACAGTGAGAGAAATTCATCTACCAGGCTGAGCAGCTGCAGGAGGCTCATGTCCCATGACCCCGAGAAGCAGGAGAACAGTCCAGACAGGCTTTTTCTCACCTTGTGATGCAGACCCTTCCGTATGGGGTGCTGGGTCTGGACGGGGATGAGGAAATCACAGGGGATCATCTTGGTGCCTGTTAAGAGCCAAGGCACAGTCATCCATACAACCCCAGCCCACGAGAGCTACCTAGGCAGCTTACAGGAAGGCACAGCCCTGCGCGGGGAGGTCCCTGCTGTCCCATCCTTACCCGGCCAGGTGCCACACCCACTTGCCCAGGACAGACGGGCCCTACCTTGGTGGATAAGCTGGTAGAATGCATGTTGGCCGTTGGTCCCTGGCTCCCCCCACACAATGGGGCCTGTCTGGTGGTCCACCCGGGCTCCGGACTTGGTGATATACTTCCCGTTGGACTCCATGTCACCCTGGAATAACGGACAGAAACTCAGATCTCTCCCTGCAGGAGTCACCTTTCACGGTGACCTCAGGATCCTTCATGCTGGGAACCCTGTAAACGTGGGTCCTCAGGCCCCTGAGCTTTCTGGCTTAAGGCTCCCACGCCATAAGGACCACAAGCAAAAAAAAGATGGATCTGGAGGCAAGAGGCGGATCTCGTTAAAAACAAATTTTGTTCTTCCCATAGGAGGCTCAAGGTAAGCCAGGAAGATGGTCCACTGCTCTCTTGACCAAGAAAACCATTCAAGACCATGCAAATTGAGAGGTCAAACCTTGTTTACTTTAAGAACAACCATGGGGGGCTGGAGAGATGGCTCAGCGGTTAAGAGCACTGTCTGCTCTTCCAAAGGTCATGAGTTCAATTCCCAGCAACCACATGGTGGCTCACAGCCATCTATAACGAGATCTGGTGCCCTCTTCTGGTGTGCAGGTGTACATGTAGGCAGAACACTGTGTACATACATAATAAATAAATCTTAAAAAAAAAAAACAAGCCGGGTGGTGGTGGCGCACGCCTTTAATCCCAGCACTCGGGAGGCAGAGGCAGGTGGATCGCTGTGAGTTCAAGGCCAGCCTGGTCTACAGAGTGAGTCCAGGGCAGCCAGAGTTACACAAAGAAACCCTGTCTCCAAAAACCAAAAAACCAAAAAAACAAAAAAAAAAAAAAACAACCATGGGGAGCCAGGTATGGTGGCGCACGCCTTTAATCCCAGCACTTGAGAGGCAGAGGCAGGGGGATCACTGTGAGTTCGAGACTAGCCTGGTTTACAAAGCAAGTCCAGGACAGTCAAGGCTACACAGACAAACCCTGTCTCGAAGGAAAAAAAAGAAAAAAAGAACCATGGAACCATGGGGCTGGAGAGATGGCTCAGAGATTAGGAGCATTGACTGCTCTTCTGGAGGTCCTGAGGTCAAGTCCCAGCAACCACATAGTGGCACACAACCATCTATAATGTGATCTGGCGCCCTCTTCTGGCCGGCAGGGGTACAAGCAAAAGAAAGAACCACAGTGAAGATGATGGGGAAGGGTGGCTCAGTGGGTAAAGAGTGCGCCCTGCAAGCCGGGCGTGGTGGCACATGCCTTTAATCCCAGCACTCGGGAGGCAGAGACAGGCGGATCGCTAGGAGTTCGAGGCCAGCCTGGACTACAAAGTGAGTCCAGGACAGTCAAGGCTACACAGAGAGACCCTGTCTCGAAAAAAAAAAAAGAGTGCGCCCTGCTTGTCCAGGACCCAATTTCAATTCCTGGCACCCACATCAGATAGATCACAACCACCTGTAACTCCAGCGCCAAGGGATCCCATCAACTGCTTCTGGCCTCAGTGGGCACCCTAACACAGCAGTGGCACTCACTCACACAGACACATACAAATACATATTAAAAGAAAAGGGGAGAGGTGACTGATGGGTAGGTGTGCCCAGGCCAAACAAGAAGGTCAGGGGCCAAAAGGGTGCTGAGTTTTGTTGCACGTGCTTATAAATGCAGAAAGGTTTGGCTGCAAACTCTCCAGTCACCGAACAAAGTACACAAGATGGGCCACAGTATAGGTCACGGGGGACCCTGCTCGCACCATCACCAGGAACAGCAAGGGAAGGTGACAACCGAAGAGGAAGATAACGTGCCCACAACCGATCCAGGACAAGTCTGGCCAGTGCCGAAATCCAGTTGACAACGTGGATTGGACTAAGTCTTGGTCGCCAAGATGTGCCGTGAACCCAGCCGCAGAGAGAAGCCACGGCCTCACCCAAGGGCTAAGGGAGGCACTGGAACCGGCCACTAGACCCTCCCCGTGTACGGCCTGGCAGCTGGTACCTGCTGGAAATAGGCGGCAAAGCGGTGCATGTACTGGTCGTAAGGTAGCATGGCGTGTGTCTCGCACCCGAAGCAATTGATATACCAGACACCCAGCAGAGCCAGCAGGACGGGGGCGTTCTTCTCCAGGGGCGTCTTCTGGAAGTGCTGGTCCTGAAAGAACAGGGTAAGAGAGCTGAGGCAGATGGCAGGGAGAGGAGCGAGGGGAGGAGAGGAAGGAGCGGGGAGGACCCACCCATGGCTCAGGCCACTTTAGCACTCACCATCCAGTGAGCCCCGGAGAGCAGCTGCTCAAAGTGGTCAAAACCTGTTGACACAAATCAGCATCAACCGAAAGCCGCCACCCCGGTGTGTTCTCCCTGCAGGCTGCTTATAGTTTCTTTTGGAACCAAGAAAAGTTGGACCCAGGAGAAAGTGGGGCCCTGAAGATAGCCTCTCTCCTCAGAACTGGCCCTGAGCAGGAAATCAACAGTTTCTTTCTCCCAGTACTAAAAGATACATTGTTTCTAGGCATGGGAGCCTGTGGGATAAGCAAACAACTCGCGGATACAATGGCTACCCCACACTGCAATACTGCCCCCTGCAGGCGACTGGGAAACTCACCCACATGCAGAGCGATGGACAGTCCAATGGCTGACCACAGCGAGTAGCGGCCACCTACCCACTAGAAGAGAAGGAAAAAGGCATTGAAGGCAGGCAGGCTCGCCCTACCCCCCCCCCACCTGCCACACCTGTCCCTGGAAAGCCACGCTTCCACAGGCACAGCTTGGAGGGCTTGACCCAACCCAACTCTGTCCTGTAGCACACCAGGCTCCGTGACTCTCCAAGGTGGCGGCGAGGTATACACACGAGACCGATCAAAGCCTCAACACAACTAAAGATGTTACCATGGCCAACCGAAGGCCTCAAACCTCTGTCAGCTCCTGTCTCCTCAGCACTGTCAGACAGAGAGAGAGCCTATACCCGTGTCATTCTTGGCTGTCTTGGTGTTGACAGAGCAGAGCCATACCCTTGCTTAGCCTGCCTCATCATGACCCGTGCCAGTCCCTGCCTCTCCAGTGCTGACAGAAGCGCTCTCAATCTGTGCTAAACCTGCTTCCTCGGATGTTGACATACACAGGCCCTCATACCTGTTTCACAATCCCATCTCCTCAGATGTTGGCAGGCCACGCCTTCATACCTGTGCACACATGCAGCAGACACGACTTAAGAGCCTCATGCCTGTGCCTACCTTATTGCCTCAGACACTGATGAATTTAGTGCCTCATACCTGTGCCATGCCTCATCTTCTCAGACACTGGTAGGCCAAGCACTCATATCTCTGAAGAACTTACCTGTTGAAACCTTGAGAGACCCAGGACCTGTATGCTCCCCCATTGACAGACCCAAAACCTCACATCTGTGCCTACCCTGTCTCCTCAGCCACTGACAGACCAGAGCTTTGTCATACCTGTGCCTACCCTGTCTCCTCAGCCACTGACAGACCAGAGCCTTGGACCTGTACCTACCCTGTCTCCTCAGCCACTGACAGACCAGACAGCCACTGACAGAGCCTCGTACCTGTCCTACCCTGTCTCCTCAGCCACTGACAGACCAGAGCCTCGTACCTGTAACCTACCCTGTCTCCTCAGCCACTGACAGACCAGAGCCTCGTACCTGTAACCTACCCTGTCTCCTCAGACACTGACAGACTAGAGCTTTGTCATACCTGCGCCTACCCTGTCTCCTCAGACACTGACAGACCAGAGCCTCGTACCTGTACCTACCCTGTCTCCTCAGCCACTGACAGACCAGAGCTTTGTCATACCTGTGCCTACCCTGTCTCCTCAGCCACTGACAGACCAGAGCCTTGGACCTGTACCTACCCTGTCTCCTCAGCCACTGACAGACCAGACAGCCACTGACAGAGCCTCGTACCTGTCCTACCCTGTCTCCTCAGACACTGACAGACTAGAGCTTTGTCATACCTGCGCCTACCCTGTCCCCTCAGCCACTGACAGACCAGAGTCTCGTACCTGTACCTACTCTGTGGCTAGATCTGGAAGAAACCAGGTTTAGGGAATAGATTTTCTACAGCAACCTTCTCACAGGCCTCCTTAAGAGTGACATGGGCTCTCAGATCTTGCCTAATGGACTGTGTTCAAACTGACATTGGGTAGTCAGCAGCCCTCTGACCTAAGCCTCTAAACCCTTATATGGTACCATTTGCATCCCTAGGGTAACTCAAAGACTGTACACCCATGAGTCAACTGGCTATACACCCCCCAGGTCCCCGCAACAGCCTAAGTTTGGCCTGACTGAGGACAGGTAGAGGCTTGGGGCACTCCATCTTCTGTCTCTGACCCCCCGGCTGACCCAGACACACATACTGCTATAACTGATTGTTCTGTCTTCTTTCCTTCCTTTCTTCCTTCCTTTCATATTTTGTGTCAAAGTCTCAAACATTTGATCTTCTGGTCTCAGCTTCCCGAGTACTAGGATCTGAAGTATGTGCCTTAGCTGGGTGTAGTGGTGCGCACCTTTAATCCCAGCAACTCAGGGAGGCAGAAACAGGAGGATCGGTATAAAGCCAGCCTGGTCTACAAAATGAGACCAGGACAGCCAAGGCCAAACAGAGAAACCCTGTCTCAAAAAACAGAACAAAACCAAAACCAAAACAAAACAAAACAAAAACCCAAACAAACAAAAAAAGAAGTATGTGCCTTGGTGCTCAGCTCTATGTTTCTCGTAAATTGGTATATTTCACTGTGACTGATGGATTGTGCGCATATCTGCATGTGTGCGTCAAGGTCTGTCGTTCTTTTCTCACAATGTGGGTCTTGGGGATACAGTTCAGATCACTGAGCCATCAGGTGTGTTAACCCACTGCACCATCCTACCAGCCCCACTGTGGCTCTTACACAACCACATCTTACCAAACCCCTCAGGTCTGGCCAGCCAGAAATTTATGTATTCCTAGGTTAGAGTCTTCCCCACACATTTCACCTCACAAGCCTAAGGTACTTCGGTGTCTGAACCCAAGTGGCAAGGTCACCTCTTCCTGGATCCACGGACTGATTTGGCAAGGCTCGGTAAACCCGGTGTGGACCAATTACACCGTCACCTGGGAGACCTGGCTCTGTCTATCTGTATCCAGTGCCAGTGGACACAGCCTGTGCACTGCCCGATCTTGGCTCCTTAACCTTTGTGGGGACCCAGCTCTACGCACTTTCCTCTGGCCCCAGCCGTCTCCAACAAGCCTGCACAGCTTGTGACACCTGACATACAGATCCAGCATCACCAAGCTGGCCTAACCACAGCACCAGCAATGCACTGAGCCTGCATCTCATTAGTTAAGACCGTCTCCCACAGCCGGGCGTGGTGGCGCATGCCTTTAATCCCAGCACTCGGGAGGCAGAGGCAGGTGGATCGCTGTGAGTTCGAGGCCAACCTGGTCTACAAAGGGAGTCCAGAACGGCCAAGACTACACAGAGAGACCTTGTCTCAAAAAAAAAAAAAAGACCGTCTCCCACCATCTGTGCTCCACAGACCCACCTGAGATGCCCTGAGATGCTCTTCTGTTTCCTCAGCCACACCTGGTCCTTACCTCCAAGACACAGGCTGACACACCCTAGCCAGAAGCAAGCTCCAAGGCCTTCCCTGAATGGCCCCAGATGCATCTACCTCTAGCTCCTTGTTAGAAAACCATAACCTATATACATACACTTAAATTAGGGTTTGCAGACAGCTTATAAGACCTACAGTACTACAAAGCAAGTCTGGGACAGCCAAGGCTACACAGAGAAACCTTGTCTCAAAAAACCAAACAACAACAAAAACAACAAAAGACCTACAGTACTTGTCGATTTTATGGGCCAGTGCTATGTGTCTGATTTTTTTTTAAAGCAATTTATTTTTACTTTTTGTACATTGGTGTTTTGACTGCATGTATGTGTGTGTGTGTGAGGATGTCAGATCCCCTGGAACAGGAATTACAGACTGTTGTGAGCTGCCATGTGGGTGCTGGGAATTGAACCCGGGGCCTCTGAACCACTCTTCACCCCTGAGCCATCTCTCCAGCCCCTCTATGTGTCTGCTTTAAGAAAGGTCACTCTTAACCACAGCTCCTTGAGCTTCTCCACACCCAGGTGTACCCTACCTTTGCCCAAATCCTCTCTGAACAAGTCAGCCCTAACTACCCACGCTCAACCTGAACTCCTCAAGCCTACCTCTGGCAGGCCAGCTGTGACTGCTGGCTGACACAGGTGACGCCGGGCCAATCTGCCCACCTATGCTCCATTATGGCTCCTTCTGTTGCTGCACTTGGTTGGACAAGTCTCCTTCCTCTTAGTGTGACCTTGGCTCTCCTGATCTCACCTCCCAGGCCAGTTGTCTGCCCAACGTTCGACTTTAGCTCCTCAATCCACATCTAGAAGGCCAGGTCTACTCACCCTTGGGTCCTCAGACCATACCTGGCCAGCTCCACCTACCAGTATGTCTCTCCAAGGCATGTCTGACAGGTCATCTCTACCCGAGTGTGGCCCTGGCTTCTCAAACCACCTGGGTGGCCTCTACTCTTTGAGCCTGGACCACGCTTTTTCAGGCTTCACCGCCACCACCTTTGACTGAATCCAACGCCTACCTGTATTCAACTCCTCAGCCCTCAGCGGTCTCTATCTGGCAGGTCAATCGTCTACCTCTGGCCCTGGCCCTACCAGAACACAACTGATGAGCCACTGCCACCTACCAACGTTCACCTCTAATTCTCACAGTTCAAACCTGTATCTTGCCAGGTGCAGTGGCGCACGCCTTTAATCCCAGCCCTTGGGAGGCAGAGGCAGGTGGATCGCTGTGAGTTCAAGGCCAGCCTGGTCTACAAAGTGAGCCCAGGACAGCCAAGGTTACACAGAGAAACCCTCTCTTGAAAAACCCAAAAACAAAGCCGGGCGTGGTGGCGCACACCTTTAATCCCAGCACTCGGGGAGGCAGAGGCAGGCGGATCCCTGAGTTTGAGGCCAGCCTGGTCTACATATTGAGTTCTAAGAGACCTGCTATGCCTACTGGCACACTATGCACCCTGGCTCCTCTGAATGTGCTTGCTGAGCCACAGCTATATATCAGGATATTGACTATGGCTCTACAGACCATACCTGGAAGGCCAGAAAAACACATCACAGCTCCATGAACCACACACCACATGGGCTAGCTCTACTAACCTGTATATGGCTCTAGATTTTCAGACCATGCCTGACGGGCCAGTCCTACCTACCTGATCCTGAGCCCTCACACTCCATCCACATGTGACTGGCCAGCAGCATGACCTAATACCCTTCTCCGGGTTTGACTATGATGTCTGATGTCTCACTTATGTCTCCTTAGCTCTCCACTCAGCAATTGGATGCAATTCTTTGGCTCTGAGGCCTCACCCGACAGCTGGCTCCGCCTGCTTTGCTCGACCCAGACTGACCTGAGAAAGGATTTGCTAACTGTGGTGTGCCGGTTCCACAGACTAAGTTACCCAACACACTCCCATCATGTGTGGCCAAGTCCGCCAGACTTGGGATTCGAGCCTCTTTCTGACCTCAGCAGCCTCTTCCATCCCTTACCTGGGAGACCAGGGAGTACAAATCTGTCTCTTAGCAACCTCCTCTGCCAGCCTTGCGGCACACTCCTGCGTGGATGCTGCTCTCCATCCCTTGACCCCCGCCAGGTCTGCAGTCTTGTTTTAAGGGACTCCAGACCGCCTGCCTGAACCCAGGGCCTGGACCCCCACCGAGAAGCCCCATCTCCCACCCCTGCACCCTTAGCCTGCAATGTGTACAGCAGACAGTTCTACGTGCATGTGCCTCGCCTGGCTCCTCTGGTTCCAGTGGGAAACCCAGTTCACACACTTCTCTCTGATTCCAGCCCCTGACACCACATCTAAGCAGCTGCCGCCACACACCCGAAGAGATGCTACCTGCCAATCTCACAGTCTCCTGCTGCCGGAGTTTGCCTCAGGCTGAGCTGCCGTACTGTGAAGACTGCGCTCTCCCACGCCTCTCCAACTGCACCCCAAACCCCATCTGTACTTGTCTTCACTCCTTCCCAGACCTCCACCATGAAAACACACGCACCTTACAGTCTCCATCCTACATACCCGAGGACAGGTAACTTGCAAGTGTCAGTCTCAGATAACCAATTTGGTTCTCCAATGCTGGTCTCGAGCTGGGCCCTCACCAGCATGCCTCTGCTGGGTCCAGATGCCCGGTACACACCAGGCAATGTCAAGTCAGGCCCCAGCAGGCTGAGTCTCACCACTCACACATACCTGTACTGGCCTGACTTGAGGATGGGCCTTGCAGGTCGTGCTGCACTCCTCTGCCTGGTGTGGCTTTCCCTCACCTGAGAGACTAACTCCAGAGTCTTCACACACCCCGGCTCCTGGGCTCCGCAGTCACCATCACCTCCACTCAGCATTATCCACCCACATCCCTTCTGATGCTGTTGTGGTAGGACATGTGTGTGGCCTGACCCACGAGGTCTCAGCTGCCACCACGCCAGCCCTGGACTCCTGCTCCCTGCCCTTAAACATCACTCTTTGACCTTGCCTGCAAGACTCTAATTGCTCTATCACATTCCATTGATTTTCTGTACGCTGGGCAGTTGCAATGAACGTCCCGCTCTGTTGGGCTCTATGGCTGGGTAGCAAGGGTAACCCACTCCTCCCCTACCGCCATTTGTTCATGCGCCAACGCCTGGGGAGGAAGGGAAAGGCCCCTCTTTCTCTATCAGGCAGGCAACATTTGTTAGAAGATGCTGCACTGGGGGCTGGAGAGATGGCTCAGAGGTTAAGAGCACTGGCTGCTCTTCTAGAGGTCCTGAGTTCAATTCCCAGCAACTACACAGTGGCTCATAACCATCTATAATGTTACTGGTGACCTCTTCTGGCGGGCAGGTGTACATGCAGGCAGAGCACTGTACACATAACTGAAAAAAAAAAAAAAGATGCAGCTTCCCAACAGGGGTTCCTCATCTGGCACAGGATCTATGCCAAAAAACGGTAAAGACTAGGCCATCTAGAAAGGAGTTAACTCAGATACAGTGGATGGCTCCGGGCAGTGGAGTGTCACTCTCCTACAGATTGAAAGAAAAAAAATCCTTCGGCTAAGTATGATGTTGCATGCCTGTAATCTAAAACACTTGGGAGGCCAAGGCAAGGAAGATCATAAGTTCGAGGCTAGCCTGAGCTACACCATGAGCTGCAGGTTAGCCTAGGCTACATAGAGAGCCTCTCTCAAAAACCCTTTAAAAGGGGATGGGGCCGTGGTGGCGCACGCCTTTAACCCCAGCACTTGGGAGGCAGAGGCAGGTGGATATCTGTGTTCAAGGCCAGCCTGGTCTACAAAGTGAATCTAGGCTGGCCAAGGCTACACAAAGAAACCCTGTCTAAAAAAGGGGGGGGGGGAGATGGGGGTCAGCTCAGTGGTAGGGTGCTTGTATAGTGTGGGCAGGTCTTAGGCACCGAAACAAGCTATTATTTAGCTTTCAAAGCAAGGTTACCACTGGCCAATGATGCCAACAAGGAAAGAGGCTCCAAGCTAACAGGTAGTGGGAAAATGCCCCCAAGGGTAACACCTTCTACCCAGGATGCACCTCTACCCAGTCACAGACCCTACACCCACGCAGCAGCCCCACACACTAAGCCTTTACAGCCCTCCCTCACACCACTGCTGTGCTCAGGCCAGCTGTAAGGCCAGTTCCAAGTCAAGCGTGCCTCCAGGTGAGACCACAGAGCATCCGCCTTCCAGGATGACCTGCATGCAAGGCCTACCCTGGCCTGGCGTGCCTCCTCCCTGCCCATCTCCAGCTGCTCCCGTAGTCCCCTGTGGGTGTCTTCTCAGCCTGCCAGGTCCAGGACGCACTCTTACCCTGCCCTTTGACCTTTACAGACTGTGGCTGCAGCCTGGAAGAAAGGTCATGCCTGAGAATAACTCACCCCAGCTCATCAAGAGGGCAGGGGTGGCTCTGGTTACCTCACAGTGGGTGCTGCTGGAAGGCACCCAGGGGAGTATCACTTCTCCATGTAAACCGGGTACTCTCCCCACAGACCGAGCCTCCCTGACGGCCTCTCTGCCTTTCTCAAAGTGAGACAGACATGCAGCAAGCGCTCAACCAGTGCTGACCTGACCTCACAGGCCCCTCCTGTCGGCTCAACGGCCGTGCCTCGGCAAAGGACACACCAAGCACACAGCACACGGGGTGCCTGTACTTACATCCCAGAACTCGAACATGTTTTGAGGGTCAATTCCAAACTCTTTCACTTTGGTCTGGAAAATACAAAGGGGGGGGGGGGGGGGCGGGAGGGAAGGGGATATCTGTTAGAGACAAGGATAGGAGTTGCAGGGGGCGAGGCAAGGTGCCAGACAAGCTCCAGGAACCCCCTGCTTTCCTTCCAACCCTAGCGGAGCAGGCTTCTGAGTTGAGGGTCACACTCACGATTGCTCACTCCAAACTGGACAGCAAGCCAGCTCAACTCGAATACACCAGGGGCCCTGCACCCACACAGCCTCTTCTTCATGTGTGAAAACCAGCCCCGACACTTGAAACTCAAACCCAGAGGCCATACCCCAGGCCAGGCAACAAAGCCTGGAGCACTCCCCAGCCTTGCTCCTTTGAAGATGACCCTAAGTAAACAGACCAGCCTTGTTCTCTGGTGTCTAAGGCCCTCAGGCAGGTGACTCCAGACTGCCCATACCTATCCTCAGCGGATATGTCCACTGATGGCAGAAAAGGTGCTGGTTAGCGGCCTTGAGACATCTGGCTGCCCCCCCCCCCCCCCAACCTCTTGGCAGCTTTAGGGGTTAAAGTGGGAAGGAGGGCCTAGGTGTGGTTTGTGGCTCCCAGCTCTGCCACTGGCTTGCACAGCACCACCACACAGCAGTGTTGGAGTTCACAGGGGCTGTGCTTCCTAGAGGAAGCCTCACACTGACCTACTGAGCCATGCTGGGCATTCCCTTCACCTCAGATAGGCTCAAGGCCAGGCCAACTGTGAGCTGGCAGATAGGATCTGGGCTCTAACCCCATCAGCGTCACCTCACACAATCCTTTGCATGGAACAAAAGGGCACACCTGGGGAGTGCTGGGGACACGATGCAGTAGCCAAGAGCACACACTGCTCTTGCGCTGGACCCGAGTTTGGTTCCCAGCACAGACACCAGACAGCTCATAACCAGCTTTAATTCCAGTTCTGGGAGGATCCAAAGTCCTCTTCTGGACTCTGAGGGCATTCGTACTCATGCATGCACATAATCCCCACACACATAATTAAAAATAAATCATTTTTAAAAAAGCACTCAGAAGACAGAGATAGATGGATCTCTGTGAGCTTAAGGTCAGCCTGGTCTCTAGAGTGAGTCCCAGGACAGCCAAAGGCTACACAGAGAAACCATCTCGAAACAAAACAAAAGGCACATTTGTTTACTAGGCTTTAGGGAAGACCAAACAAGATCTCTCTCCTGTCTGTCCTATGGGGAGACATGGGGCAGGGTGTTGGATGCAGGAGACTGGCCTGGGAGATGGGTGGGGACATCACCATCCCATTGACTACATGTCCTCCCACAGGATTAGTGACTGAACGGTGACAGTAGGGAAGGCCAGCTGGCTTCAGTGAGCCAGCTACTCCAGCAGCCGTGAGGCTCCCACCCTCCTACCCCACCCCTTGAATCAGGGAGCTCAGCTTGGTGGATGCTGAGAGGCCGGTGTTTTCTCATGGCCTGGGCTTCCCCATGGGGGCATACAGGATGCCACACTGGCACTTACCGTGTTGGTAGACAGGGCGACAAAGTGCTTTGCAACTGCAGATGGCTATAAGAGACAGAAGCAGATCAGACCAAAGGCCACCACCCCCCACCCCCAGAAGCCACCCAAGGGTGGGGAGGCCCCATCCCTGGAAAAAGTAGATTCTACACAGATTCTCTCTCTTTGGCCCTGAGGCTATCTGAGGAGCCCACAAATGGCCAAGGTCAAGATGGGCAGGAAGATGGTGGCACGTGACTAATCCTAAAGCTCAGGAGACAAACAGGAGGTCATAAACCAAAAAAAGCAACAAAAAAATGTTGTATAATAAGGGCCACAGGCCAGGCTGCCCCTGTGGCCAAGGAGTAAAATGCCACCCCAGTGTAAATTGGGTGTGGTTCCCAGGAGCACAGCCCAGCAGGGACATAAAGGCTCCTCAGTCACAACAGGGACACTATTAAAAATGAATGAAAGAAAGAAATGGTTCTTAGCCAGTTACAGCAGGTTCTGCTTATGCCTGAGGCCAAAAAGCCACAGTTATAAAGAAAAGGAGCCAGAAGGGCTTCCACCTGCAGAGAGGGCTACTGAGCGGGATGGGGGTGAGGGGGTGGGGGGAGGCTGGGGGGGGGGCTGGGAGGGAGGAGGACCATGAGACATGCACTGCATCCCCCACCAGCCTCATCCCTGAGAGAACTCAGAACACACCAAGGAGACACACACTCAGACACAGACACAGACACAGACACAGACACAGACTCACGTCCTTGGCCGCCGTGAGAAACCACTCCTTTGCCGTCTCTGCATTGGTGATGGTCTCCTGGGTGGTGAAAGTCTACAACAGAGTGTGTGGCAGGCAGTCAGCCCAGCAGAGGGCCACCACGGTGACCGGCGAGCACGTCAGCAACATTTACCACAGGCATCCACAAACATGCATGTCATAAGCAGTGCGCGCGCAGCAGCTGCCTAGAATTCTAGCAGTTTACATCCAGGGGTGTAAGCCCCCGCCCACCACCTCAAACGCTGAGCCAGATCTGCAGTCAGAGGCCATGGCACTCATGTGGTAGAGGGGAAAAGACAAATTTTTTTGCGGAATAATTCTCTCCTACCATTTGGGAGCCAGGATCGAATTCAGGTCATCAGGCTTGGTGGCAAGCCCCTTTATCTACTGAGCCATGCCACCAACCCTCACATGGGCTTTTTATTACTTTGTGCATATTAGGGTACATGAGGCATAAGTGATAATAAATAAACCTTTACGTTATTAGGCCAGGGCTCTGAAATCAGAAAGAAAGGCACAACATGCCAGGTGTGGGGGTACACACCTGCATTCCCAAGGCTCAAAAAAAAAAGGCTGAGAGGTGACTACACTCAGCTATAATACTGAGAAGCAGGGGGGGGGGGGGGGGGGGGGGCAGGAAGGGAACTGGGGGGGGAAAAAGAATAAATAGATGGATCTGTTAAGAAAGAAATATCTCAGCCGGGTGTGGTGGCGCACGCCTTTAATTCCAGCACTCGGGAGGCAGAGGCAGGCGGATCGCTGTGAGTTCGAGGCCAGCCTGGTCTACAGAGTGAGTCCAGGACAGTCAAGGCTACACAGAGAGACCCTGTCTTGGAAAACCAAAAAAAAAAAAGAAAGAAAAATATCTCCTAGCACTCAGGAGGCAGAGGCAGGCGGAGCTCTAAGTTTGAGGCCAGCCTGGTCTACAGAGGGAGTTCCAGGGCTACACAGAGAAACCCTGTTACAACAGGAGGAGGAGGAGGAGGAAAAGGAGGAAGAGACAGCAGCAGCAGCAGCAGAGACGCGTTAGTGACAAGGACCTGTCTGTATTCTATTTGAGTACTTGAGCCAGGGGGACCAAAAGTTCCAGGTGTACCTGGACTGCAGTGTGAACTCAAGGCTTAGCTGAGCGACTGAGAGAGGGCCTGTCTCAAGGTAAAGGGCTGGGGACGTAGCTCAGTGGCAGTATGCTTGCCCAGCACGTGTGAGACCCTGACGCCACACAGAGCAGAGAGACAGACAGAAGACAGGGACAGGGAGGGGTCAAGATCACATAAGTAAGTGGCTAAGGCCAGCCCATGACAAGGGTACAAATTAAACAAGGTTAGGCTTTCATTAAGGCAAATCTCATTTGTTGCCAGACATGGGAATCATCCGAGGGTGGCAGCGGTGTTAAACCACAAAGCACCGTTCGCTAAGAATCCATCCTGAGACTCCATTGCCCAGGGCACCGCACCCGGCCTCCCCACCCCAAGTCCATACCTTGGAAGCGATTATAAACAGGGAAGACTCGGGGGTCAGGTTGGCCAGTGTCTTGGCAATGTGGGTTCCATCAATGTTCGAGACAAACCAGACACGGGGACCTCCCGAAGAGTACGGCTTGAGAGCCTCCGTCACCATGAGGGGGCCCTGCAGGAAGAGAGGGCCAGGTTCTAGGAAGTGACTGTCCCCACCCTTCACCCCCATCCCCAGGTGAACCGGGCGCTCCTCACCAGGTCAGAGCCCCCGATGCCGATGTTGATGACGTCCGTGATGGATTTGCCAGTGTACCCCTTCCACTCGCCACTCCGGACCCGCTGGCAGAGAAACAGATGTGGTCAACCCAAAGGCACAGTTCAAAAATGTCATTTAGGTGGGTGACAACTACTAGGCTCTCTCAGGAGTCTCTGGAGGTCACAATCCTGTGACACACATCGTCCAAGTACACTGCTCCACGCTGTTGACTCTAGGAGCAAACAAAGCTTTCTTGTCCCAGACTCCTGAATGTTTATTTCTTTTCTTTTCTTTTCTTTTTTTAATTCCCAAGACAGGGTTGTTCTTTGTAGTCCTGGCTGTCCTGGACTCACTCTGTAGACCAGGCTGGCCTCGAACTTACAGCGATCCGCCTGCCTCTGCCTCTCAAGTGCTGGGATGAAAGGGTGTGCCACAGCACCAGTAAGAGTAAGTGAAACCATTAAAAGAGATTAGACAGCCCTGAGGAACATGCTGGTATAGGTTTAAAGAAAGGGCAGAGCTACTTGCAGGGCCCTTTCCCTCCTCCTGGGTTGCCTGGACCAGCCTGGATGTGACAGCATGTGACAGCCTGGTCTAATTGTAGCTTGCTGTTTGATATCTCTGGGAGGTCTGCTCTCTTCTAAGGGGAGGTGGAGATGGGGTGGATCTGAGGGAGAGGGGAGATGGGGGGAAGGGAAACTGCAGTCGGAATGTAATACATGAGAAAAGAAAAAAAAAAGTCAGGGAAATACTGTTGGAAATTGTAAGGAAAAGACATTTTGGAGGCCAGGCTTAGTCATGGCGCACGCCTGTAATCCCAGCACTCAGGAGGCAGAGGCAGGTGGTTCTCATGAGTTTTGAGGCCAGCCTGGGCTACAGAGGGAGTTCCAGGACAGCCAGGGCTGCTACACAGAGATAACCTAACCAACCAAGCAACCAAACAAACAAATTAAGTCAATAAATAAATAGAAATTGAAAAAAATTATGGTAGAAACAAAATATGGTGCTGTGGGAAAGATCAAATACAGGAGCCCCCCAAAAGCAAAGCAGGAAGATGAAGACAAGAATGGAGCTATATAAAACTCTTTGTTGGGGCTGGAGAGATGGCTCAGAGGTTAAGAACACTGGCTGCTCTTCCAAAGGTCCCGAGTTCAATTCCCAGCAACCACATGGTGGTTCACAACTATCTATAATGAAAAACAGAACAAAAACCCAACTATCTATAATGATATCTGGTGCCCTCTGCTCACATGCAGGTTGAATACTGTATAAATAAATAAATAAATAAATCTTAAAAAAAAAAAAAAAAAAAAAAAAAAAAAACCTCTTTGTTGAGGGCTGGAGAGCTGGCTCAAAGGTTGAGCACCGGGCGCTCTTACAGAAGACCCAAGTTCAGTTCCCAGCACCCACACTGGTGGGTCACAGTGGCCACGACAGCTCCAGAGGAGGATGCCTTCCTCAGGACTCTGTGGTACTGGCACTTGTACTCACATGTACACACTCACAGACAACAAACACACACACACATACATATAATTAAATTAACTAATTAAATTAACTCTATTTTTGTTTTGTTTTGTTTTTCAAAGATTTATTTATTTATTATGGATATAGATCTTGTTATAGATGGTTGTGAGCCACCATGTGGTTGCTGGGAATTGAACTCAGGACCTCTGGAAGAGCAGTCAGTGCTCTTAACCTCTGAGCCACCTCTCCAGCCCTTGTTTTGTTTTGTTTTGTTTTTGCTATGTAGCCCTGGCTGTCCTAGACTCGCTTTGCAGACCAGGCTGGCCTCAAACTCGGAGATCTGCCTGCTTCTGTCTACCGAGTGCACGGATTACATGCATGCACCAGACTCAATAAATCTACTTTTAAAACCCCTGTTTCTAGGTAAAGTGCTCACCTTTAATCCTAGCATGCAGAGGCAGGCAGATCTCCACCAGCCGGACGTACAATGTGAGCTGCAGGAACAGCCAGGGCTATGTCAAGAAACTCTGTCTCAAAAATTAAAAAATTAAAAAACAAAAACAAAAACAAAACCCTGTTGGGCTAGGGATGTGGTTCAGTTAATAGAGGGCTTGCCTAGCATGTACAAGGTCCTGGGTTCAATCCCTAGCACTGCATAAACTGGGCATTGTAGCTCACACCTCTAATTCCAGTATTCCAAAGGCAGGAGATTAGAGATTCAGTGTCATAGTACAGGCTATCTGCGACCCTGTCTACAAACAAAGATCCTTTAAGACTTCAGAGAGCATGGGGCTGGAGAGATGGCTCAGTGGTTAAAAGCACTGCTTGCTCTTCCAGAGGTCCTGAGTTTAATTCCCAGCAACCACAACCATCTATAATGTGATCTGACGCCCTCTTCTGGCCTCCAGGGGTACAAGCAGGCAGAGCAATATATACGTAATAATAAATCTTAAAAAAAAAAAAAAAAAAAGACTTCAGAGAGCAGTAGGGCACACAAACATTCGGACAAACACAACGTTCCCATGTGGCATCTCAGTGGGCTCAGAAGCAAAGGATTTCACCTTGGCCCAGTGCCCTCGATCGGTGGCTAAGTGTTTTGTCACCTTGCCTGACCTCCTGAACTGATTCCCACAAGCTGTGCTCTGGCCTTCACGTGCACTGCGGCACCTGCATGCCCATGTAAGAGTAACAGTTTCATTTTTGGGGCTTTTTTTTTTTTTTTGAAGATTTATTTATTATTATATATACAGTGCTCTGCATGCATGTATAGCTACAGGCCATCAGAAGAGGGTGGTTGTGAGCCACCACGTGGTTGCTGGGAACTGAACTCAGGACCTTTGGAAGAGCAGTCAGTGCTCTTAACCTCTGAGCCATCTGTCCAGCCACACTCATCGTGAAGAAATCTGTGCATACAGCTAACAGACGGACGCCTCCACAATAAGCTTCTTATGGAGTCTCTCAAGACTAAGCTTTTATAAGAACTTGAGTGTCTGAAAATGTATCGGCAGATACCTAAGGAACTTAAAGAGATCTTTTTAGATACTCATATTTCCACAGACAGGAGGGGGCTGAGAAAACCAGGCAGCTGTAAGCACAGGCTGTATTTTACCCAGAGAAAATGAGTGTCAAAAAGCTAAGGCCTGCTGGGTGCGGTGGCGCACGCCTGTGATCCCAGCACTCGGGAGGCAGAGGCAAGCGGATCTCTGTGAGTTCTAGGCCAGCCTGGTCTATAAAACTAGTCTAGGGCAGCCAAAGCTAACATAGAGAAACCCTGTCTCAAAAAAATAAAAATAAAAATAAAAATAAAAATAAAAAAAAGAATAGTTTTGTGGGGTTTCTAGATTTATTTTATGTGTATCTGTGTTTTGTTTCCATATATGCATAAGCGCCACATGCATGCCTGGTGTCCACAGAGGTCAGAAAAGGGCCGGAGGGCTGGAAAGATAGCTCAGAGGTTAGGAGCACTGACTGCTCTTCCAAAGGTCCTGAGTTCAATTCCCAGCAACCACATGGTGGCTCACAACCATCGATAATGAGACCTGATGTCCTCTTCTGGCATGCTGACAGAATACTGTATACATAACAAATAAATAAATCTTTTAAAAAAAAGAAAAAAGAAAAGAAAAGGGCTGGAAGTCCAGTTATAGGCATTGTGATAAGTGCACAGAGTGAGTGTGGAGTCTTCTGCAAGAGCAGCCAGAGTTCTTAACCACAGAGCCCTGGCTCCAGCCCCAGGAAAGCTCAGCTTCTCCCTCTCACAGGCAAGCATTTTACACACTTATACACACACATGCACACGCACACACAGTATGAGAGAAACTCATTTTTTAATATAAGTTCATACATCCTTTCTTCATGTAGATAAAGCCTTAGGACAGACACATGCCACTGCTGCTTTTGGAATTAGTGTCACCATTGTGGCTTACCCCAGGATGGCCTCAGACCCACTGCCCTCCGGCTTCAGCCTCCTGCCTGAGTGCTGGGGTGTCAGAGTGCACAACCACGCCTGACTAAGACAACCACTTTGTAACTTCCCAAGTATACAAAAAAATCAGTGCAGCAGAACAAAACAGACACAGTTACTGACAATCCTGAGGAACGAGCGCAGTTTCTCCTTTGGCTGTTGTTTCTTGTTTCTTGTAAATTTTTCAATCGATAGATTACACGTATTCCTAAGGTACAGTGTGATATTTGATACAAGTATTTAAGTAACAGGTCAGAGTAATTGGTGTATCCATTGTTTCAAGCCATTATTTCTCTTTACAAGTGCTTGCCGGTCCCATGCCAGACTTGCTGGCACTGATTTGAAGCTCTCGTGCCTCAGTTTCCCCATTCCTGGGACCATTGGCATGTATAATTGTGCCTGACTGTACTATTTACTTTTGAGAGGACCAGCTACAGACTTCCTCACCAGAATTGCCACAGGTTAGCAGTGTTTGTTTGTTTGTTCATTGGGCTTTTCTATTAGAGGCAGGGTCTCCTCATGTAGCCCAGGCTGGCCCAGGACTGGCAATCCCCCTACCTCAGGCTCCTAAATGCTGGAATTACAGGCATGCTCCACCACACCCACACCGCACATTTTGAACTAAAAATACCTGGCCAGTCTGAGTCAGCCAATCCAACAGCCAGCTTTAAAAGAGTGTTATCCTGCAACAGCACTGGAGGTGACTAACAGCACACCGTCCAGCCGGCCGGCCATACACACACACAGCAGATGGGAGGATGGCTAGGAATCCCTTGTCCACACACAAAACCTTGGGGACATCCTGAAATCCAGAGTGCCACCAGGGATTCCTGCCTTCCTGGTCCCAGGAAGCCTTGCATCCAGGTGCCACCAGGCCTTTAAGATGAATACCACGGTCACTGCCAGGTCTGAAAATGGCTCTTGGCCCAGGCAAGCGGACTCTTGGACTGGCCACACATGGGAGCGGCTGCTTTCAGGCACAAGCCCAGAATAATCACAGCTGATCAGATGATCACTCTCTAAGCATGCCCAACCCATACAGACACACACACACAGCACACTCGCACACACCCACAGGGCCCATGCATCCATCCCCCGGTACTCCAAACTCATACCAGCTGCCAACACTTGCAGGGTTACCCTGGGGATACACACTAAGGCCACAGTGGTTCATGTAGGTAAATTTAGCTGGTCTCTAAGACAACCCTTACAAGCCTCCTGCCTGACCCCCCCACTCCCATCCCCACCCTACCCCCACCCCCCACCCCATATACACAGAAGAGGTTGGCTGGGCCTGGTGTGGTCTTTAATCCCAGAACTAGAAGAGAGAGGCAGGCAGATCTCTCTGTGTCTGACAGAGGCCAGTTCCAGGCCAGCCAAGGCTACACAGTTAGACCCTGCTTGGAAGGAAAGAAGGAAGGAAGGAGAGCAAACAAAGGGGTATGTGATATTCGGTGTGGTTCTAAGCACTAATTCTGACCCAGGAGCCTGTTTCACATTTTCATAGCGTAAATAAGCTGCAGGGAGGGGAAGTGGGATGCCGCTCAGTTGGTATTGTGCTTTCTTATCATATAAAGACTCAACTATGACAGCCCACCTCCATCTCCCCCTCCCCCCCAATAGCCCAGAACCATATAACAGGTCGTGGTGGCACACAACTGCAGTCCCAGAGCTTGGAAGATGAAGCGTGTGCTCGCTCTGAGGGAAATTCAGGTCTCAGCAGAGATGCCAGCCAGGGTAAGCAAACACACACACACACACACACACACACACACACACACACACACACACACACACGTGCGCACTAGCATCAGCTTACCTGACAGAAAGACTTCATCTTCTCCAGAACCCTGTTGACCTCCGGCATCACATCTTTGCCATCCACCAAGATGGGCGTGTTGGACCGGTTCCGGAGGGCCACATGCAACACTGCCCGATCCTAGAGATAAAGGCCAGAGATCGAGAAGCTACCATATGCCCTGGAGCTAGCTAGAGTGGTCCCAGCTGGGGAAGCTACATAGCTCAGACCCCTGCACCAGACAAGCAGGTCCAGGCATCCATTAACACCAACATCTTTGCGCTGGAGAGATGGCTCCGAAGTTAAGAGCACTGACTGCTCTTCCAAAGGTCCTGAGTTCAATTCCCAGCAACCACATGGTGGCTCACAACCATCTGTAATGTGATCTGATGCCCTCTTCCGGTGTACATAATAAATAAATCTTTTTTCTTTTTTTTTTAATTTTGGTTTTTCGAGACAGGGTTTCTCTGTGTAGTCTTGGCAGTCCTGGACTCACTGTGTAGACCAGGCTGGCCTCGAACTCACAGCAATCCACCTGCATCTGCCTCCCAAGCGCTGGGATTAAAGGCATGCGCCACCACACCCAGCTAATAAATCTTAAAAAAAAAAAAAAGCCTGACAGAAGAGGAAAAGAGCGACCAAAGGCACACAGTCGTGACAACGCAGCTCAGAGAGGAACAATAAGGCATAAAGCAGTCCTAATGAGAGGACTTCCTGTTTGGGGCACCTCCCCCAAACAACCTGTCCTGAGGCCTCAGGACATGAAGCAAGACTTGCAACAGAAGGCAGCGCTCGGCCTCACCGCCCCACCAAACCAGGACTGGGGCCTGCGACAGGTGCCGACAGCTCCCGCTCGCTCACCAGGTCACGGGAGGAGGCAAAAGGGCCCCTGCAGCTAAAGAGAGCGACTGTTGGAGGAAGAAGGCAGAAAAGCCCCACCCAGTTGGCCAGGAAAATGACTGCAATCTAGGGAGATTGCAATGGGTGGGAGGGCCGGAGGAAGCCCTCAGTGACTGTGGCCTCCCTCACACAAGTGCAGCAGTGCAAAAAAGACCAGCTGCTACCAACTGCACCTCTGACCGCCATGCCTCAGACGCCTCGCACGTAAAAAGACCCAGGGCTGGAGAGAGATGGCTCAGCGGTTAAGAGCACAGGAGATGCCAGGAGATGGTGGCGCAGGCCTTTGATGCCACAACGCCCAGGAGGCAGAGGCAGGAGGATTGTCTCTGAGTGCTGGGCCAGCCTGGTCTACAGAGTGAGTTCCAGGTCAGCCAGAGGTACAGAGAAACCCTGTCCTCAAAATAAATAAATAGCCGGGCGTGGTGGCGCTGGCCTTTAATCCCAGCACTTGGGAGGCAGAGGCAGGTGGATCGCTGTGAGTTCAAGGCCAGCCTGGTCTACAAAGCGAGTCCAGGACAGCCAAGGCTAACAGAGAGACCCTGTCTCGAAAAACCAAAAAACAAATAAATAAATAATAAAATAAAATTAAAAAATCAATACCAATAACAACAACAAAAAGATTTCAACTCCCAGTATACAACCATAGGCAGCTGCAGGGCAATCTGACACCTCTGTAGGCACCTGGACTTATGTGCACACACCCACACACTCATCATTACAACTGAAATTCAAAAGACACTGATTGTGTGTGTGTGTGTGTGTGTGTGGTTTTTCAAGACAGGGTCTCTCTGTGTAGCCCTCGCTGTCCTGGACTCACTTTGTCGACCACGCTGACCTCGAACTCACAGCGATCCGCCAGCCCCTGCCTCCCGAGTGCTGGGATTAAAGGCGTGCGCCACCTGATTTTTGCTTTGTTTTGTGGGGAGGTTGCAAGTGCAGAGGGCAGATATGAAGGGACTTGGGAGATGTGTGGGATTGGACTACATGATGTGAATCAATAAAAAGTTTTTTTTAAAAACCTATAATGGAGTGGAAATCAGATCATTCAATAAAATATCGTTTTCTAGGAAAAAAAAAAAAAGTAAGATAGGACATAACAATTGAGATGTAATATGAATAAATTAATAAAGTATATTAATTTTTTAAAAAGTGCCAGGTGGTGGTGGCGCACGCCTTTAATCCCACAACTTGGGAGGCAGAGGCAGGTGGATTGCTGTGAGTTCGAGGCCAGCCTGATCTACAAAGCGAGTCCAGGACAGCCAAGGCTACACAGAGAAACCCTGTCTAGAAAAACCCAAAAAAAAAAAAAAAAAAAAAAAAGTAAGATCGGGCAGTGTGGAGTGTTTACTGTGCCTGCAGGCTTCTTCTACACCAAGCCAAGGACAAGATTTTCCACCGCTTGCCTTATCCCCCCACCTCTTACTGCCTCCTAAGGCCAACGAAACTAAGGACTCTAGTGACGCGATTCTTCTTCCAGAGGGACCCACCAGCGTCTCAAAGTTGAAACTCTCCAAGTAAGTGTCCAAGCAAGCCTTAAGCAAACCTCTCCCTTTGGGCTTGAGCTGCGCCCCTCCCTGGACAAGACACCGGGGAACGGTTCCAATTTGTTTGCCAAGTCCAGGCTGCCCAGTCTTGCAGATGTCACACCCCAAAGCCGGGCAGCCAAGCCCCAAAGAAAAGCCTTTAGCACCTTCATGAGGCAAAAAGCATTGCTTAAGTGTAAAGGGCGAAGACATAAGGGTGATTGCGCTACCAGGCCGATAAGCGGAACAGAAGGGAAGAGGCCTGGGGTGGGGATGCTGGACCCCAGTGCCCATGGGAACTGCTTACCTCCGTGTAGTTGATCTTCGTTCCGTTGAACATGTTGTCCCGTGCAGCCTCCACGCCTCTGGACTTGGCCTAGGAAGAGAAGACACTGAGACCTAGTGGCCATCACAAGTTCAACCCGACACCCCCACCCCCCAACCCCCATTCCCCCAAGGCTGACAGATGGTCCTAGCCTGTTCTCCTTTGCTACCTACTGCCTTTGAAGAATCTGCTCAAACAGCCCGCCCTAGAGATTGCTGGGACCCCACTCCAAATGTCGACCTGGAACCCAAAACAAGCCCCATTCCCTCCCCCTACCCCACCCCATCCCTCCCCACCCCCCACCCCCAAGCAAACCAGAGAGCACAGTTCCTTACCAGGTCTACCAGCATCTGCATCACTTCCTTGTTGATGAGGTTCTTGGAGTAATCTACTAGGATCTGCCCATGGTTGGTGTTGAGGTTCAAGCTGCAGGAAGAAGCCTGCAGGTCACCACTGTGCCTCAGCCCACCCTCTCGGTGCCACACCCCAGGGGCACGGCCTGTTGCCTGGCCACAAAGGCTGACCCGTAGCAGTATAGCGTTAGAAGGGCACGCCGCCACAGAGCCAAGATGAAGGCAGGTCCTGAGCCAGGAGCACGGTTTAGCTCGAGGCGGGAGCGGCTGCCCTGCACAACCACAGAGCTTCCCCTCCCACGCCGGCTCAAACTTACTTGGGGAACACCCATTCGGAGCTATTAGGGACCACAGGTGGCCACTTCATGTCCCTCACTTCCCCGCATCAACGACAAGACACGGCAAAGGCATCACATGCAAGATTCCCTCCACCCTCTCCTTCTATTTCGCAGTCGCTCACAGGTCTCTCTGGCCTCTGCATCGTGCCTCCACCGCTCTATTTTTATATCGTGGCTCCCAGCAAATCTCTGCCTACCCACCCTGCCGGACCAAAGCCCACTAGGAGCAGGTGGGAGGGGACAGCTCTTTCCTGCCTGTCGCGCCAGCAAGGGCTCCTCCTCCTCCTCCTCCTCCTCCTCCTCCTCTTCCTCAGGGTGGTTAGAAATCCCTTCTCAAAGGGCTGGGACTGGGAGATGGGGGCGAAGGGACGGAGGGGGTGTCCGTGGAGGGGCCGCTCCTCCTCACGACTGAACAGGCTCAGCCCTCCGGCGAGCACGCGGGTCCCAAGTACCCACTTCAAGGAGGCGTCAAGGACAAAGTGTGGCCCCGGCCTGGGCCCCGAGGGGCGGCTGCGGGGGGGGGGGGGCCCGGGAGCCCCGCGACCCCGACCACGCGCGCGCACCTGAAGTGGTTGAAACGCTCTGAATCCGCGTCAAAAAGTCCGCGCAGATTGAGTTCGGCTTTGTGCGCGCGGTGCCACTCTTGCAGCTTCTGGAATTGCGGGTTCCGGGTGAGCGCGGCCATGGCGGGACCCAAGAGGTACACGGAGCTGGACGTGCGCAGAAGAGGAAGGAAGGAGGAGCGGCGGCAGCGCGCAGCGAGTCGCCCGCGGTGCGCGCAGCAGCAGCCTTTATGGCGCAGGCGTCCGGCCACGCCCTCCGGGCCACGCCTCCGCCTCGGCCCCGCCCCGCCCCGCCTCTGTCCTCCGCGTCCGCTAGGCGACCTTGCCGGAGGCTGCAGATCTGGGGGACCTCTGCTGGCCTCTCTAACACAAGTGTGGCTGGCCACTTGCGGTGTCCCTTGGCTGGCTTCTGCCCGGAAGTGACATGAAGGGCAGAGGCGGAGTTTCCCCCCCATGCCCAGGGTCCTCTCGCTACCATTCATTCGTTTATTCAATTAAGCAAAACTCTATGGGCAGCCTTCATGGTTAGAGGTAGTAATAAAATTATATGTATGTACCTTAAAGGCATATCGGGAATAAGCACTACAGTTTAGAGTAGACGCTTAAGAAAAAACTCACTCTTCACTATATTTGCGTACAAGCATGGAGGGGAAGAAATGAGCCAATTGGCTACCTGTAAGGAAAGTGGTTCTGTCAAAGGGAATATAAACTAGCCAGGCATGATGGCGCACGCCTTTAATCCCAGCCCTTGGGAAGCAGAGGTAGGAGGATCGCTGTGAGTTCGAGGCCAGCCTGGTCTATAAAGAGAGTCCGGGACAGCCAAGATAACATAGAGAGACCCTGTCTCAAAAAAAAAAAAAAAAAAAATTATATATATATATATATATATATATATATATATATATATATATTGCAAAATCTGAGACAAGCTTACCTACAGATGTTCCAGAAACAGAAGGCATATGTGCCTAGAGTGGTTTAGAGAAGAGAAACCATTGAAGGCTCTAAACAGAGCAGAAACTTTATCTAACACCGTGTATTAAAGCACCAGCGTGACACAGGGCGTCAGTGAAATGAAACAGGTCTGGAGGGAGGCAGCTTCAGTCAAGACAGGAGGACTGATGAAATGAATGAAGAATCCACAATTTCCCGGTGAGAAAGGTCAGGATACCCAGTTTGGGATACAACTTCCTGGGGATGGGGGGCAGGGGAGAGGGGCAGGGGAGGGCAAGCGCAGATGGAATTCTCATGCACAGTTCTGGGGAGGAGCAAGGAAGATATCTAATGAAGACGTGCAAGCACGTGTAGCGGGACTCCTGGGTCATTCCTCAGACTTGGCTAAGTTTTCAAAACAGAGCAGGATGTCTAGCACTGGGGTGGTGGCATAACCCCAGCGGGTGGGAAAGGAAAGCTGGAAGAGCAAGAATTCAAGGCCACTATCAGCAACACAACAGTCTGAAGCCATCATGGGTGAAAAACAAACAAACAAACAAAACCAAAATCCAGGAGCTGGGTTTACTAGAGCAGTTGCCACAGAGGCATGAAGGCGTGTGCACAGCCGCTCGCGGCGGCCTCTTGCAATCTCAGTGCCAGGGGAGACACAAACTGAAGCATCGTAGGGTTCAGTGGCCAGATTGGCCTCAATGGGGAGCCCCAGGTTTCACCAATAGACCCTTCATCAAAAAAGAAGCTGAAAAAAATGAATAAACTATATTACTAAAAAGGGGGTCGCTAGCTAGGCACGGTGGCACAATGCCTTTAATCCCAGCACTCGGGAGGCAGAGGCAGGTGGATCGCTGTGAGTTCAAGGCCAGCCTGGTCTACAAAGTGAGTCCAGGACAGCCAAGGCTACACAGAGAGACCCTGTCTTGAAAAATTAGAAAAAAAAAGGGGGGAGGTGGCTAAACCAGGTGGTGATGGCAGTGGCATGTGCTTTTAATCCTAGTGCTCGGGAAGCAGAGGAAGGTGGATCTCTGAGTTCCAGGCCACCCTGGTCAACACAGAGTGAGTTCCAGAACAGCCAAGGCTACAAAAAGAAACCCTGTCTAGTTACAGAGAATTTTGGGTGACTGTTCAGGCAGCAAACAGTCTGTCATTTTTTTCAATTTGGAAGCTGCTAACCTGCACTTCCTGGCTACTCAGGTAATTACTTTGACTCCTTCTCAAGTCTCTGATGGGGATGAAGACAATTGGTTCGTTTGACAATTAAGCTTAGTTGTTTAGGGGTTAAGATGTTTTTAGGTCTAGATAGATGTTTTAAGCTGATAGAGATGAGATAGGATAAATATTGATTTACATCCAGAATTTTAGACTCACCAAGATAGGAAAATGTTTTCTTCAAGGTTGCCAAATACAAATGGCCAAAACACTATGAATGTAACATTAATATAATTCCTGATTGCTTCGTGGTTCTTGCTATAGTTTATTTTATATATGTATAATAATATAAATGTCTAAGTAAAAAATAAAAATATTAATAAATTTAAAAAAAAAATCAAAAACAGAGCCGGGCGTGGTGGGGCATGCCTATAATCCCAGCACTTGGGAGGCAGAGGCAGGTGGATCGCTGTGAGTTCGAGGTTAGCCTGGTCTATAAAGTGAGTCCAGGACAGCCAAGGCTACACAGGGAAACCCTGTCTCAAAAAACAAAAACAAAAACAAAAACAAAACAAAGAAACAAAGAAACCCTCTCTAGGAAAAAGGAAGGGGGTGACATGGGGTAGGGAGTTACCAAAAATAAAATAAAAGCAAGGCAGTAGTGTTGCACAGCTTTAATCCCAGCACTCTGGGAGGCAGAAGCAGGCAGAGTTCGAGGCCAGCCTGGTCTACATAGTGAGTTCCAGGACATCCAGAGCTACATAGTGTAACCCTGTCTCCAAAAAAAAGGTGTGAAGGAAGATGGGCTGACAAGGTAGCTCCTTGGTCAAAGGCACCTGCTGCCGAAGCTGATAATTTGTGTTTGGTGCCTGGAATACACATAACAGAAGAAAAGAATCAACTCCCATAAATTGTCCTTTGACCATAGGCATGCACGTTGTGGCACACCCGCTTCAAGTAAGTGTAATTAAATATGAAATGGTGGACATCGGTCCTCAGGAATAGTACTCAAGCTTGTCCTCTGGCCTCCATGTGAATCACATATGTATCTCTCTCTCTCTCTCTCACACCCACACACACCCACACCCACCAAAAATCACCCTGACCCTGAACCTCAACTAACTCTTGTTATGCCAGTCTCATAACAACTCAGACTCTGGCCCAGCAGTGTCCACACACTCCTTGGTTGTTTTTGTTGTTGTTGTTGTTTTTCATAGGAGGTGCTTTTGGTGACAGTCACTAAGACTAACCTTCCACCCTTTCTTTTCCTGTTCCCAGGAATAATCAGATGAATGTACTCAGGACCCATCAACTTCCCTGCGTCAGAGATAGGGACTCCCTTGGTTTTTTATGTTGTTTTCTCTTTTCTCATTTACAACCTTTTTTTTTTTTTCTTTTTAAGATGTAGCCCAGCCGGGAGGTGGTGGTGCACGCCTTTAATCCTAGTAGGGGCAGATGGATTCCTGTAAGTTCGAGGCCAGCCTGGTCTACAATGCAAGTCCAGGACAGCCAAAGCTACACAGAAAACCGGAAAACCGGTTGTCTCAAAAAACCAAAAAATAAAAAATAAAAAAGATGTAGCCCAGCCGAGGAGTGATAGCACACGCCTTTATTCCCAGCAGTTGGGAGGTGGTTCTCTAAATTCGATGCCAGCCTGGTTTACGAAGAAGCGAGTTCCAGTACAGCCAGGGCTACACGGAGAAACTCCATCTCAAAAGAAAGATGTAGCCTCGATTTCCAAAGCGCTGGAGTTGTAGGTTTGCACTGCCACATGTGAGTACAACCACAGGTCTTTCCAAAACACCTTTCTGGGTGTTTCAACTACCTACCCATCTCCACTAAATCTTCTTAAAAGATTTAGTAGGAACTGCACATGGCACCCTGAATTCAAAGGTAGTCTACATACATACACACACACACACACACACACACACACACACGCACACGCACACGCACAGGCACAAGCACGCACGCACGCACGGGCGCGAGCATATTCCCGTCACTTTTTTATGCAAAGCACTGCAGACCGTGGGGTAAAGACTTCAGTCGGGAGCAACAGGTCCCTGGTCCGGGAAACATTCTTGGGAGCATGCCCACAGACCAGGAACTAAACACAATCTGTATTGAACCTGGCCCAGAATGCGCATAAGCGCCTGCTCAGGCCGGTCTCAAGTGCCTTCAGCAAGACGACCTAGCCCGCACACCGGATCTTAGGAGGATTAGACAGTGGAGACAAGTTTTTATAAAGTCCGGTCAAGGTCAACGTTCCTCTACAACGCAGCCGCCGCGAAAGCCCTGAGTTTTGTGAAGCTGGCACTTCCTAGCCTTTGGCGGATCCGTATCGAAGAAGAACAGCGTCCTCAAAAAGATGGGGAAGCTGAGGCAAGGCTATTTAGCCGGATCAGGCCTTGATCAGAGCTTGCTCGAAAAGGGTGACGGTGGAAAGTGTAGATTGCGGCAGGGGGCTTGAGCGACACGCGCCGGCGGGAAGCGGGGGTGGGGTAGGTGACCCGGAGCGCACGCCCACAGGTTGCAGAAGGTTCCCCAGGCGGCTGCGCCCCGGAGATGCTGAGTCACTGGGCTCCTAAAAGCTGGGGAGCGCGCCTTGCTGTGCTGGGCGGAGCTCCAGGCGCGCGCACGCGCACTCTGCGGGAGGGGGGGGGGGGCGGCGGGCGCCAGGGCGCGCGCATGGAGGCCGCGAGCACGCGCGGCACCTAGGCTAGCTGCGTGTAGGCCGGCACGTTCTGGGAGGGGGGCAGGGCGAGCGCACGGGCGCATGTGCGGGCGTAGGGTCGGCGCTGGGTGAGAGATTTAGAGATCGCCTGCCTTTGCACGTCAGGGATGGTTGGAAATAGACTTGCAGTGCGCATGCCCGGGGTTGAGGGGGAGGGTGCGCACACGCGCTCTCCAGGAATAAGGCGTAAAACAGGGTGAGAAAAAAAAAAAAAGAAAAGAAAAGAAAGCGTGAGGCTGGAGGGCGTGCCGTCCTACTCCTGCGGTCTCCAAATCCGAGACAGAGGTTGGGTGTTCGATGCCAGCCTGGGCTATTTAGTGAGCTTCTAGTCCAGTTTGGGGTACAGTGTGAACCCTCTCATTAAAACAAATATAAAGCGGTATGTAATTCTGACGAGAAGCTTCCAATGGTAACTTCTTTTCAGTTCTGATAGAATTCTGATGAACAACTTGTTTTTGGTTTTCCAGACAGGGTCTCTCTGTGTAAGAGCCCTGGCTGTCCTGGAACTCGCTCTGTAGACCGGGCTGGCCTCGGACTCAAGAGATCCGCCTGCCTCTGCTTCCAGAGTGCTGGGATTAAAAACGTGCACAACCCGGGCCCGGCAGGTGAACAACTCTTTAGTGCAGTGTGAAGAGCCTTATCTCTGGTCTGACTTTTTTCTCTTTTTTATTTTTTTTCGAGACAGGGTCTCTCTGTGTAGCCTTGGCTGTCCTGGACTCACTTTGTAGACCAGGCTGGCCTCGACTCACAGCGATCCGCCTGCCTCTGCCTCCCAAGTGCTGGGATTAAAGGCGTGCGCCACCACCTCGCCAGGCTGATCTGACTTTTCACTCTACATTGGCATTAGCAAACCCTTGCATCAGCAACACCTTTCATCGCCGCAAGCTGCCTGACAACGGTCTAGGAGGGGTGACCCTAACAGGGCTCAGCCTCCACTCTCCCGGGGCCTTCTACTGGGAGAAACAAATGCAAACACAGGGCTCCTGGGCGGCGCTGACTGCTGCAAAGGCAGAGAGAATTTACTGAGACTTAAGCACCCTTTAGACCAGTGGTTCTCAACCATCCTAACGCTGCAACCCTTTAATGCAGCTCCTCATGTGGTGGGGACCCCAACCATAAAATCGTCTCAGCTGCTGTTGTGAATCTTTATGTAAGTATGTTTCCAATGGTCTTAGGTGACCCATGTCAAAGGGGCTGAGACCCAGTTTGTAAAGCACTGCTTTAGAGTCACAGGACAAGCAGCTGGAGGGAGCAGGGCAAGGCAGTCGGGCACGTGGGCAGGGGTGGGTGCACAGGAAAGCCTGATGCGACACAGGGATGAGGGCCTAATGGCCTGACTTAAAGGGATATAATGTGCTTGAGACTCCTCTTCAAGGACCAGGTGGTGTACTTAGTGAAGTTTCTAGAATGCTTGTCCGTGTGTGTGTGTGTGTGTGTGTGTGTGTGTGTGTGAGAGAGAGAGAGAGAGAGAGAGAGAGAGAGAGAGAGATTCTCTATGTAGCTGTAGCCCCGGCATTCCTGGACTCACTTTGTAGACCAGGCTGGCCTCGAACTCACAGAGATCCACCTGCCTCTGCCTCCCAGAGTGCAGGAATCAATTCAGTGCGCCACCACGCCCGGCTATGGTGGTCCGTCGTCCTCTTACCAAGGATGGGGAAAATGGGGTCTTCTGACTTGTAGGATGAGAGCAATAACTGCACTAGTCTTTGCGTGCAATCTGGCCTTCTAGCAAGGGCTCATTACCCCAGGGGAAATGAGCAAAAGACTGTCCCCTGGGTCTACATCCCTAACTCTGTGACCAACACAAGAGCACACACACTCCCCGGGCGCTGTGGTTGAGTTGTTAAGGCCAGCTGCCCGAGTCAGAGAGGCCTGTTCCCTGGACTCCTCAGTCATCTGCCCACCCACACGGCCTCTCGACAGCCATGGGGCTGAACCACCACATTCTTTGTCCTTCTTTCCAGGTCTAGAGGATGGCAGGGGAGGCCTACACAGCACCACAGAGCAGGCTGACCCCATCTCAGGCTGACGAGATGAGGAATTCCCATGGAGGGCGAGCAAGGTCCCAAGCCTCCAGCTTCTCCATTTCTCTAGCTGGCTGAGGCCTCCTAGCACACAACCTCCCTCCCTGACCTCCCTACCCCCTCACTCCCAGGAGCTCACCGAGTAACATCTCTGCTTCCATCCCAACCCATCCAGGACATGGTAGGTGTGCTGCGCTCCTTTCCTGACCACTGGGCCCTTATGTCAAACAGGGAACACAGTAAGCAGTCTGTCTTCCTGATGGTTGTTTACTTACTGGCCCTGGGGACTCGACTCCAGGCCTTGGGCTTGGTAATTGTTTTCCTGCTACTTAACTATAACCCAATCACCTGTATTTTTGTTTGGTACAGAGTCTTAGGTGGCTCAGGCTGGCCTTGAACTGATCCTCTTGTGAATGCTTCCAAGCTGCTGAGATTACAGGCAAGATGCTCATGCCTCATCATCAGAATACTGGGATTACTGAGGGGAACAGGGCAAAAAACAAAACAAACAAACAACAAAACACAACAAAAAAACCCTCTCATTCTTAGGTATGTTCCTTAGGCAGGATGAGGGTGCTAGTGGGACCAACTCCAGAAAGAGCCCATGTCCTTCCAGGGGACAGCCTTCACCAGCCCATGCAGAGGCCTCAGCACCTTAGAGAAGCCACACTGACTTCCCTGCCTGTCCCATGCCATCCCTTGAGTGATCTTCCCTGTGGACGGGTCAGAGACTCAGAGGACAAGCTGACCTAGAAACCAGCACTTGCCCAGCTCTGCTAAATGTGACTGCGTCTGACATGCCTGCTGCAGTTCATTTTAAATACAATACAGAGTATTATTAAATGTATATTTTAATAAAGCCAATAGTTATTTTACTTATAGGAGCTTTAAAAGTAAGATACAAAACGTAGAGTTCCAGTTTGGAAGGTCACAACTATTCACATGATGTCCTGCTGATGCCGAGCAAGGCAGCCATGCTTGGCCGTGCTGAGGACACACTCACACGCACAGACATGCGCTTTGGCGAGACACCCCTGCCAAGCGCAGCACCTGGAATTACCAGTGTTCAGAGCAAGGCGGTGCTGGGAGCAGCACCTACGCGGAGACTACACAAACCGCTTCACACGGTCTCACAGCCACGGAGACAATGTCTTCCTTATTAGAGAGAACAGACCAGAGATGACAATTAGCAGTGTCACCTGTACCGGGGCACCGAGGAGCGACCTTGGCCCAGGGTGAGGTCTTCGGGGAGGCACTATGAAAATGAGAGTACTGCAGTAGAATAGAACTCGAAACACAGGGCACTGTGGACACATTACTGAAGGAAATAGAAAGTTTTTACAAGTAAAACAGCCACAAGAACTTTGAACAGATTTGTGTGCACACTGTGACAGCTAACAACAGACAGCAGCCACGCAGGGCTGGTGCAAAGGACGTGCCTGGAAAACTCTATGTACAAACTAGTTCTCTGTAAACATGGTGAGGTGAATATTTCGAAGCCACGGTGAAGGATCGTCACTACAGGCAGAAATGGCACCCCCACACCGCACAAATTGACAACAGCTGAGGCCTCAAGCAGCCTGGAGACACAGTACTAAAAAATGCAGGTGGCTGGGCTCAGACACCCTACAGGTCCTCTGCAAGTTTCTTGTGTGTAAATTCGTGTGTGCATGTGTGTGGTGTGTTTACATAGATTCTTTTTGGTATTTTTAAATATAAATTTATCTGTAGAAAATGAGAACATAAATGAGTTATTACAATCTTTGTTGGAAAAGCTTACATGGAGTTAGAAAGAATAAACCATTTATTAGTAGTTAACATATATTAAAATGGTTTAATGATTTAAGAAAATATAAAAAAATTAATACTGTCAAACTTTCATACCAGAAAATATCATGGATTTTTCTCAATTAGACATTTTCAAAGATGAAATATGAAAAATTTTAAATAAGTTTTATATAAAGAACTTTCTGCAATCTCAATTAATATATAGTGGGAATTGCCTACTCTATATAGATATATTTATTATTATTTCTCAATTTAAGCACCATTCAATTCTTCTGGATCCATTCTGGCTGGAAAATATCCCCAAATCCACAGAGTGTTATCTGTTTAATGGCACATGTTAACTAAAAGTGAGGTGGTTTTTTGTTGTTGATAAACAAAACTTTGAATTCCTGTCTACATCATAATCCCTTTGTCTTTGAGCCAGCTTGAGATGTCACCGAGGGTCTGAGTGGGGGGTGGGGGGGGGGGGTCTTGCTGCAACCTCTGCCCACAGTTCCTTCCTTAGAGGAGCGTGGTGCTTGCTACCTTGGTCAGGTGGAAGGAGAAGGCAGCAGGTACAGCTTTACTCTGCACTCGGTGTGGGCCAGTTGCACCCCCTGTGCTGACAGGATCATGCCTCTGACAGCGGCTCCCCAATCTTGCTCTTCTAAGTTACACAGGCATGCACCCCTGGGTGCTTCTGAGCAGAGGAGCTACCAACCACGGGAAGCCAGGCGGCTGCTTCTGATCACAAGCATCTTGTATAAGCTTAAACGAAGACAGTGCTGAGCTAGCCTCCAGCCAGTGTACCAGGGACCGTAAGATAGCTGATACGTTTTAGGCAGGAGACATTTTTAACTGAAAACCTACATGAAAGTATCTATAAATCAGTGATGGGTGTGGGTCCCACTCAGTGTGTTAAAGAGAAGGAGAGAGTTTCAAAGAATGGTCAGTTTTGTTCTCAGCCTGCAGGCCTCATGCCTTTCCCACATGCAGGACTGACAACCTTCAGACTCTGTTTTCCTAAGCGTGGCCGCTGGCCACCCGCACCAGGGTTACCTGAGGTGCTTGTTAATAAGCACGCAGATTGCCAGCATCCCCCTGAGCGTCAGAAATCTCCATCTTCAGTGGGCTCCCAGGGGTGGGCTACCTTCAAAGTTTGAGAAACCAGGTCATAAAGACTTGGAGCTGCCAATCACCTCTAACCCAAGGAACATTTCTGTCCCCGGGGCAGGGTGCACTGGTCCTTCTGGGGGCTAGTATCTGCTAGTCAGCCCTGGGGACAGCTGCCCCTACAGCTCTGATGGGCAGCAGGCTAGCTGTGGTCAGTACTGGGGCAAATAGGCTGGCCTGCGCTCAGCCTTCCCAGGGAAGGCCTTGAAGCCCTTGGGTGGCGCCTTATGTGCTGGTGGAGGTGGGGGCTGTGGTGGTGTCTGCACATAGGTGAAGGAGGTGGTGTTGCAGTCACTGGTGGCAGCCCACACAGGGGACTGCAGCATCTGCATGGTGTCGTTCCACTGGCTTCCAGGGCTGGTGACTGCATAGAGGGGTGCAGCTGGGCTGGGCAGCGTGCTGGGCAGCGGCGAAGGGTGCTGCCAGGGTGCTTTGGGTGGCCACGTTTTGGTTTTGTTATCCTGAGAAACAAAAGAGAGTTTTTAGTGACATATCTGGTAAGTTGTCATTGTGTCCCACCCCACCAACCTCTAGAACTCCCACTCTTCTTTCTATCCAGCGGACAGGTGAGAGCACCGGCCTCCTAGAGCCTGGGACAGGGGAGTTCTTACAGTGCCATCAGCCCCAGTGCCTGCACAGTCCGTACAGCGTTCTCATAGCCCAACTGCAGGGCTGAACTCATGTGTCTGCACATACACACTTAGACACACTTAAGAGTTTCACAGTGCTGGGGAGACGTACAGTGCCCCCACCACTCATACACCCACAGCCCTTCCTTTAACTGATCTGAACGGTATGGGGTGTGGCTCTCATATTAGACCGCACAGTTGCAGAGCTTCCTAAACAACATGGCTGCGTCAGCTAAGGCCCAAGGTCTCTACCATGAGCAAGCTCACCGTACCTGGTTCACGTCCTCCACAGTGGTCAGGAGGGGTGGTGAGGGCAGTGTGCTGGTCTCCTGCTCTCCACTGCTGTGTTTCCTGAAAGAATCAAGAGCTCAGGGCAATGACTACCTGGTTTCACTGGGTGGGACGGACTAAGTGCTTGGCTCTGGTCTCGAGGTCCCCAGCCTACCTGAGGTGGCCTTTGGCCCACCAGGGTCAGTGTGACTCAGGGGCCAGCATGCCTGTAAAGCTCACACGAGAACGGAGTTGCACACAGATGGAGACAGCACTGGCTGTTTTCACAGCTCCCTGAGTTAACCCCCGTTGGCTTTTCACTAATTTACTCCATAGTTACTGAAAGCGTTTTACACACACTGGCTATGTTTGGGACTTTAAGAAAATACTTTGTGGTAGATCAATATACATTGTGTATATTATAAAAAGGGGCTAGAGATGGCTCAGCAGTTAAGGGCACTGTCTCCTTTTCCAGAGCTCCTGAGTTCAATACCCAGCAACCACAGGGTGGCTCACAACCATCTGTACTGGCATCTGATGCCCTCTTCTGGCCTGCAGGTGTACATGCAGATAGAGCACTCACATACATAAGTAAATCTTAAAAAAAAAAAAGATTCTCAAGGCAGGGTTTCTATGTGTAGCCTTGGTTGTCCTGGACTTGCTTTGTAGACAAGGCTGGCCTCTGCCTTCCGAGTACTGGGATTAAAGGCATGCGCCATTGCTGCCCAGATATAATATATAAAATATATATAATAATTTTTAAAAAAGCATTCTAGCTTTATTATGGCTGAATTAAAAGGGCAAAATACAGCAGATCTGCGCCAGAGCTCCTGTATTCAGGTGCAGACCCCAGAGAGGTGCCCTCCATCTCCAATACAGCCTCCGGCCAGTGTCCCACCAGCCCGCCACAGACATGCCACCCAGGCCAAGCTCTTCCTCATGGAAGATGCCTCCAAAAGCCTTTGTCTTCCACCCGTCACAGGGCAATCAACAGGGCTTCTGGTTTCCCCAGAGGCAGAGCTGCAGTTCAGGTGTATGTCCCGCTCACCACTCCTTGGTTTAGTAGTCTCCTTACCTTCTCTGTTTGACAGCAGCCACAAGGTCAGGCCCTGAAAACATGGAGAACAGGCTGTCCCCATTGGCTGAAGAGGTCTCATCACTGGAGCTGGCCGAGTCTCCCTGAGCACCTGACCAGCCGCTGTGCAGACTGTCCCTGAGAGTGGGGAGAAATCGGTCACGGTCCTCCCACAGCCTCACCACAGCCCGTGGACGCAGATTCCACTCTGCTGTCACTCCCTGCCAACACTTAACATTGTCCTCCTTTCTCCTCAGAAGAGTCCTCACTTCCTTTCATTTCTCAGATGCCCTTCAGCGGCCAAAAAACCAAAAAAACCAAAAATAATAATAATAATAATAATTTTTTTTTGGTTGTTTGAGACAGGGTCTCTCTATGTAGCCTTGGCTGTCCTGGACTCGATTTGTAGATCAGGCTGGCCTTGAACTCACAGTGATCCACCTGCCTCTGCCTCCCGAGTGCTGGGATTAAAGGCATGCACCACCACGCCCAGTCACAATTCTCTTTCTTTTTCTGGTTTTTTGAGACAGGGTTTCTCTGTGTAGCCTTGGCTGTCCTGGACTCCCTTTGTAGACCAGGCTGGCTTCGAACTCACAGCGATCCGCCTGCCTCTGCCTCCCGAGTGCTGGATTAAAGGCGTGCGCCACCACCGCCCGGCTTCACAATTCTCTTTCTTAAAGACTTATTTTTTATTTATGCATATGTCTGTGTGCTGTGTACAGGTGCCTTCAGAGGCCAGAAGAAGGCTCAACTCCTTGATGAACTGGAGGTTTTTATTGTTGTTGTTTGAGACAGAGTTTCTCTGTGTAGCCCTGGTTGTCCTGCACTCACTCTGTAGACCAGGCTGGCCTCAAACTCAGAGATCCCACTGCCTCTGCCTCTGCCTCTGCCTCTGCCTCTAGAATGCTGGGATTAAAGGCGTGCACCATGGCTGTCTGGCCTGAGCTGGAGTTATAAATGGTTGTGAGCCACCATGTGGCTCCTGTGGGTGCTGAGAACCATTTGGATTCTCTGCAAAAGCAGTAAGTGTTCTTAAATCATTGAGGCCTCTCTCCAGCCTGGGGTTTTTGTTTTGTTTGTTTCCCTACGTAACTCAGGCTGGCCTCCACCTTGCTATGTAGCCCATGTGAACTTGAACTCATGACAGTCTTCTGCACCTGCCTCCTACATGCTGACAATGTAGGTGTGGACCACCACGCCCTGCTCACAGTCCTTTCAATACACCAGAGTTGAAGCCTTAGCTTTGCAGTGCTGGAGACTGAGCTCAGGGTTATATATTTATATCCTTTTATATTTTTTACCCCTCCATATTTATAATTTTTAAGAGATAAAATATTTTAATTCTTGCACTATAAGCTGTCTTATATCATACCCCTTAACATCCCTTAACATTAGGATGCGACCCCTCAAGATTTAGCCACATTACACTTTGACCATCCAGTAAACATGAATGGAGTGAGCCTCCCCTCTAACCAAGGCCCTATGGGGTATCCAGATCCTAAATTTGGCTTTCTTGTTGTAGACAGAACTCACCCTTCTGTGAAGAACTCTGGCAGAGGCCAGGTCCGATGAGCATCATCCATGGGCGGCCAGTTGCCCCGGGGGTTGCCTGGCCGGCGGCCATGCTGGGCTTGCCTCTTCTGCTGCATTGCCTGGCTCACTCCTGCCACATAGCGTGCAAACTCTGGGTCTGAGCCCACTGTGTTGAGACAAAGGAAAAGACAAGGTTTAAGGCCAAGCTGACCTCCTTCATGCCTCCCCTCTGAGGATGAACTGGTCATACACACAGTAAAATGGTCAAAGTGTGGCAGGTAACTGCCCCAGGGTTGGCTGCAGGCTGTGGCCACTTCCTATGGTGAGATGGGGCATAGAGTATACAGGTCTGAGGCTGGGCTTGGCGCAGGGAGGGCTGTCAGCCAATTATACCTGGGCTAGCTGTAAAGGGAAGACAAAGAACAAAAAGTCTCAACGACCCACAACTACTTTTATTTTTGCTTTCTGAGAAAGTCTTGCTTTATGCCCACAAACCAGCTATATAGCAGACTGTCCTGGAATTCGCAGTGAACCCCCTAGCTCGGTCTCCCAAGGATAAAATGTTAATGCAAATAGGGGGAACTTTCTGGAAGGTTGGTTCAGCAGTTAAGAGTACTTGCTGCTCTTTCTTCAGGCCTGGGTTCAATTCTCAGCACCCACATGATGGCTGACAACCACCCAAAACTCCCAGGCACTCATGTGGTGCACACTCACATACATAAAAATCCCGGCCAGCCATGGTGGCACACGCCCTTGATCCTAGCAATCAGGAGGCAGAGGCAGGTGGATCTCCATGAGTCCAAGGCCAGCCTGGTACACAGTGAGTTCTAAACCAGCCAAGGCTATATGGTAAGAGTCTTAAAACAAAACAGAAGGAAAATAAACATAAAAATTATTTCTCAAAAATTTGTGTGTGTATGGGGTGGGAGAGAGCGCTGGTGGTTAAGAGGATTTGCTGCTTCTGTAGAGCACTGGGGTTTGCTTTGAAGCACCTACATGGTGGCTCACAGCCGTCCATAACTCCAGCTCTAGGGAATCTGAAGCCTGTTCTGACTTTTGAAGGCACCAGGCATGCATGTGGTGCACACATGTATGAACAGACAAAACATTCAGACACATAAAAAAAGTTTAAAAAACTTTAAAGGTGTGTACATGCGCATGCTCTCATGGGTATGTGTCTGGAAGCTAGCCAACGGCACTGGATGCTCAGGAGCTGGAGTTACGATGGTACGTGGACTGGCAGACCTGAGTTTTGGAAACTAAACACCGGTCTTTTGGAAGAGCAGCAGGTTCTATTAACAGCTCAGCCATCTCTACAAACTAAATTACATTTTTTAAATGTCCTGCTACTGTGAATTTGCAATATTTAACAACTTAGAGAATCACATAATGATTTTTGTTTGTTTTTTCGAGACAAGGTTTCTCTTGTAGTCCTAGCTGTCCTGGACTCACTTTGTAAACCTCATTGGCCTAGAACTCACAGATCTGCCTGCCTCTGCCCTCCAATTACTGGAATTAAAGGCTCACATGATGATTTAAAAAAAAATATTTGTTTGTTTATTTATCATGTATACAGTGCTCTGCCTGCATGTACACCTGCAGGCCAGAAGAGGGCATCACATCATATTATAGATGGTTGTGAGCCACCATGTGGTTGCTGGGAAATGAACTCAGGACCTCTGGAAGAACAGTCAGTCCTCTTAACCTCTGAGCCATCTCTCCAGCCCCTCACATGATGATCTTTAACCAACTACATCATGGAATTTAGCAAAGCCAGTTGGAGGTTACATATCTCTGCCACTCAAGCCAAACTTTGAGCCAGTTATTTCTTGAGTACTGGGCACAGATTTGCTTGTTCAATATTAAGACAGGAACTGTGATGGAGACCACATTTGAGAATGCATTACAATGTGGCTAAATGTATTCTGCACAAGGCTGAATAATGATGTGCAGGATAGTAAGTGGGAGAGACAAAAGCAAAGGACAACCAGAACACAGAGGCATCTGGAGAAGTGCCAGAAGAAGGTGACAGGCAGGGCAAGGGTAAGTGCAGCTGTAAGGGTCTGTCTGACAAGCCTGAGGACCGAGGTTGCCTCTCCAGAACAGAAGAAAGAACCCGGAAGATGGCACTACTATATGAAATGTGAAACTGCCCTCAGAGTAACCTTCAGATTACAGAAACAAGGGCATAACACTATTTTTTTCTTTTCTTTCTTTCTTTCTTTCTTTCTTTCTTTCTTTCTTTCTTTCTTTCTTTTTAAAGATTTATTTATTTTACGTATATAAATACACTGTCTTCATGCACACCAGAAGAGGGCACAAGATCATATTACAGATGTTGTGAGCCACCATGTGGTTGCTGGGAATTGAACTCAGGAGCTCTGGAAGAACAGTCAGTGCTCTTAACCACTGAGCCATCTCTCCAGCCCCTTTCTTCTTCTTTTTCGTTTTTCGAGACAGGATTTCTTTCTGTAGCCTTGGCTGCCCTGAGCTCACTTTGTAGACCAGGCAGGCCTCAAATGCACAGACATCTATCTGCCTGCCTCTGTCTCCCGAGTGCTGGGATTACAGGAATGTGCCACTGTGCCTGGCACATAATACTATTTCTGAGCTATAGATGCTCATTTGGGAGAGGGAGAGGACCAGTGTGGGGAAGGGGACAAAAAATAAAAAATAAGAAAAGAGACACACCTCTGAAAATGGAGTAATGAGCCAAGTGGATGTGGCACATGTCTTTAATCCCAACACTGGGCAGGCAAAAGCAGGCAGGGAGATCTGTGAGTTCAAGGCCAGCCTGGTTTAAAGAACAAATTCTGGGACAGCCACAGCTACAGAGAAAGACCCTGTCTCGAAAAAGAAAATAAAGTAAAAAATTTTAAAATCCTTCTATTGATATTTTATACTGAGTGTTTGTTTTAGGAAATGCTAGTGTCGTCTGTCAATTTCTTTTTCTTTTTGAGACAGGTCTCACTGTGTAGCCTGGGCTGGTCTCTGCCTCTCGTGTGCAGTCTCACACCTGTATTACTTTATCTCCGTCTCTGTGTGTCTGTGTCTGTCTGTCTCTCTCTATCTCTTGTTTTTTCTCAAGACAGATTTCTCTGTTTTAGCCCTGGCTGGCCTCAAACTCACAAGGATCCACCTACCTCTGCCTCCTAAGTGCTGGGATTAAAGCCACCAGTTTCAATTTATGATCCCAAAAGAAACCTACTGAAGAACGTTATCCAAGTAATTTTAAGTATGCAAGTAACTTCTAACTAGGAAGCTCCATGACTGTTTGGGAAAGGCAAAAGCCAAGGCTAATGAAGCGTAACTGTGCCTCTCAAAGGCAATTTACTCTCAGTTACCTGAACAATAGCTGGGTCTTGAGGCAAAGAGCACTGTGGTTTCGGTGGCTCACAAACAGGTTTTAATTTCTCTTTATAAAAAAATTTTTGAGAGCTGGAAAGATGGCTCAGAGGTTAAGGGCACTGTCTATTCTTCCAAAGGTCCTCAGTTCAGTTCCCAGCAACCACACGGTGGCTCACAGCCATCTGTAATGAGATCTGGTGCCCTCTTCTGGTGTGCTGGCACACAGGGAGGCAGAATACTTTATAATAATAAATAAATAAATCTCTTTTAAAAAATTGTTTTTGATTGTTGTTGTTGTTGTTTTGAGTGTTTTGGCTGCATGCAGGTCTATGCACCACAGGCATGCAGCACCCAACAAGCCAGGAGAGTGAAGTCAACCTGGGTCTGCTGCAAGAGCAGCTGATACTTTAAAAACTATTAAGCCACCCTTCCAGCCTCAAATCCCAAATTTAAAGCCTACCAAGACTACAGAGTAAGTTTAAGGTCATTTTGGCAAATTAGTGAAACTGTTTCAAATTCTAAAACAAGGAAAAGACAGATAGGCTGGGTATATATGGCTCAGAGGTGGAGTGCTTGCTTACCATGTATGAGGTTCTGAGTTCAATACACAGTACCACAAAAAGTAAAAATAAAATAAAATAAAATAAAAATAGAGTTAAATAAGTGGGGCACTCTAGATGGACTGAGGCACTCCGTGACCTTCTCAGACACTCCCCATCTGCCTCCCATTCTGGCTACAGCTCCCTGCACTTGCCTCCTGACAGTGAGGCAGACCAGCTAAGGGGTGGGCAGGTCTTACTAGAAGAGCACACTAGTACACCCGTGCACTGTACCTTCATGAGGCTGTGGCAGACAGGCCTCTAAGAACTCCCCAGTGACTGTGTTGTTATTTTTAAATGGGGTGAGCAGTGGAAGGCCTAACCTACCTGCAGGATCAAAAGGCAAAATCTCTCCCAGCATTCCAAAGACTCCATCACTTTGGTCACGGTTTGGCCAGGTGTTATTCCTAGGTCCCTGTGGCTTCTGTCCCAAAACTTCTGACATCATATTGTCCATATAGCTGCTCACTAAGCCCAAGCTGTACAAGTCAGAGCTGAGGTCAGATATGCCAGGCCACTGACCAAGAGGAGACAGACCGGCGGCCATGGGCTGTGCTGGCTGCTGAGACGAGCCATGTCCCCATTTACTAGGTGCCCGAGGCTGGGGTGGAGTCTGCTGGCATCCGATGGGTTGCAGCAGGTGTTGGTAGTACTGGACCTGGGGCTGCTGTTGCTTTGGGGACTGCTGCTGAGGAGCCAGACTTTGCTGGGGTGCCAGAGGCGTGTGTGCTCCAGCCTGAGGTGGCCGTAGTGGAGGGGCCAATGGCAGTGATGGCTGCTGTGACTGCATGGTTCCTGTCTTCTGTTCAGTCACCATGGCAGTGGCAGTGGAGTTACGCCTTGTCACCAGTGGGGACCCCTGCTGTGACTGGCCCATGTTAAAGCCTGAGAGGAAATCTATCACGTCCTGCATTTCCTGGTCGGTGGGTAGGTTCATGCCCTTCTCCTTGCCCTCGTCCCCGTGCGGGAAGGTCTCGCGTCTCTCCAGGAGAAAGCCATTGACCGCTGCATTACTGGAACTGTGCGACGACTGAGAAGGGTCTGTAGTCCTAGGGAAGTTACCAATGTTCAAAATGCTCTGTAATCGCGTGTCAATATTATTGCCTGGCATTTTGGCCTTCTCCTCTGAGCACCCGGCTGCGAAGACATTTTTGGAATAGTGTGTGCTGCTGGAGCTGGTGCAAGACACTTTCTTGGTGAAGCGCGATGTCAGTTTGGAGAAGGTCTTCTGCAGCCCTGAGGACTTGCTTCCGTTCCCAGAGGGCAGGTCCGCCTGATTCCCAAAATCACAGATCTCCCTTTGCAGCTGGATCTGTATACAGGGTAAAGCTTGCTCCCTATATGAACAGAAAAAAAAAAAAAGGAAAACAAGACATACACAAGTTGAAGAACCACAGACTTTTTCATGTTGCTCACTAGCATGGTGACCATTACTACACACTGACTTCTAGCATGGTGACCATTACTACACACTGACTTCCAGCATGGTGACCATTACTACACACTGACTTCCAGCATGGTGATGCTTTAGGCCCAGCACTGCAGGTAAGCAAGTGAGCTATAGGGGGAGATGGGGAGGAAGGAGTGGAGAAGGAGCAAGAACTTGCCTAACTTTGAGAAAAAGAAGTCTGTGGTAGTATCATCATTGGTTTTTGTTTTATTTGTCAACTTGACAGAATTATCTGGGCACTGGAGCCTCCATTGGGAGGCAATTCTAAGGTAATACTGTGGGCCTTTTCTTGATCAACTACTGATGAGGGAGGGCCCAGCCCACTGTGAGCAGTGCCACCCCTGCGCAAGCAGTTCTGGGTTGTATGGAGAGCTGTTGCCTCCAGGCTCTTGTCTTGTCTTTCCTAGATGATGGATTGTACAACCTGTGAGCCAAATAAGCCCTGTCCTCACCCAGTTGCTTTTGGTCTTTATCCCAGCAACAGAAGGTAAACTAGGACAGGCGGGCACTGGGATCATCTGCCTCATACAGAGAAACATGACCACTCAGTGTCTGACACAAGACTGTGGAATAGTGGCACCTGGAGCTGGAGTGAAGCCTAACTGTGGCAAAGGAGAGCAAAGGCTAGCCAGGGTGGAGGAGCAACTGGCAGACTCAGCAGAGAAACAATGGGCAAATGCAAACAGTACGGGCTCCAGTGGGGAGGAGGCTTCGGCCCACTATGCACTGCTGCTGTGGAATGCACAGCTGTGACTTCCAAGGATTTCACGTGTTCTCGTTCTCCTCACCCCCACCTCCCCCTCTTTTCCTCTCCCTCTGCAGTTTTCTGGAACTCGCCATGGAGACCAGGCTGACCTTGAACTCAGAGATCTGCCTGCATGAGTGCTGGAATTAAAGGCATGCACCACCACACTGGGCCCTGAACACTCATTCTATTACAGGAGAATACTACAGATAAACATGACATGAAGTCGGGAGAAGGCAGCCAATGGCTGCTGTGACCCTGACAAGACATTACACTGAATTTGTGTGTTAAGAGGAAGACCTGGGCCAGCGGTGGTGGTGCACGCCTTTAATCCCAGAACTCGGGAGGCAGAGGCAGGTGGATCGCTGTGAGTTTGAGGCCAGCCTCGTCTACAAAGTGAGTCCAGGACAGTCAAGGCTACACAGAGAGACCCTGTCTCAAAAAACCAAAAGAGGAAGAGCTGGGCGTGGTAGCCTGTTATTCCTAGGAGTCAAGGCAAGATGATTTTCAAAAGTTGAAGGCCAATTTGGACTACATAGTAAGTTTGAGGCTAGCCTGTGGTGCAAATGACCGTCTGTCAGGAGAGAGGAGGAGCGGCAATGAAGGCATGGATAGGTGCTCATGGTCTAAGTACTAAAACGAACAACTCAGAGAGGATCTTGTAACTCTCAGCTATTTCTAAGTACAAATAAGCTTCATAGAGGATACAAGCGCATTTTCTAAACATTTCTCTGCTTAGTTTATGAGAATGAAAACTGTGTTAAAAGTTTTCTCCATGGCTCTGATTAAAACAATGAAGGCCAAGTGTTAAAAGATTAAGAAATCATGGGTTCAAGGCCAGCCTGGTCTACAAAGAGAGTTCCAGGACAGTCAGGGCCATTACACAGAGAAACCCTGTCTCAAAAAACCAAAAATGAGGGAGGTGGAGAGATGGCTCAGAGGTTAAGAGCACTGACTGCTATTCCAGAGGTCCTGAGTTCAATTCCCAGCAACCACATGGTGGCTCATAACCATCTGTAATGGAATCTGACACCTTCTTCTGGCCTGCAGGTGTACATGCAGGCAGAGCACTGTGTACATAATGAATAAATTAAAAAAAAAAATCAAAAATGAAGAAATCTTGGTAATGGAGAAAAAAAGCAAGCCTTTGCTCCATTCTTGTATCTTCTCTGCATGTTTGACCATTCTTGAAATAAAGTTACCAAAAAGTTCTCTTTCTCGCAAACCATTTGTATAGCTAGTCCAAGTGAGCAAAGGGGACACCAACCTCCCTGCCCTCCAGCGGTTTAGGTCCAGAACCGCTGTATAGAGCACATCCACCAACCCCAGGGTCTTCTCGGGATCCAGGCTTCTCTGCAGCAGGGACATGGTTGCGGGGTCTTCCTTCAGGCACCTAGACACAAACCAGGTCACGTTAGCCTTGGCCATACGTCTCTGTAAAGGTACCCAGAGAAAGCATTATGGGAGCAACTACGACTTAGGTACTTTAGCATCCAAAAACAACCCAGCGAGTGCTGGCTGTTGTAGTACGTGCCTTTAGGTCCATAGGAGTTCTAGGACAGCCAAGGCAACAGGGAGAAACATGTCCCCCCCCCATCCCCCACCATCCAAAGAAGCCAAGCTAGGGAGTACAACAGTAAGTCTGACAGAAGAACTCCTGTGTGAAAGGAGAGGAGAGCCTGGCACCATGGATCTCAGTGGGAGCATGCTCTGAGACAGCATACTTAGACAAGATACGACACACGCAGGGAGGCATGGCTGGAGAAGAACATATTTAAAGTCAGCTAAACTTTCCATTGTAAGAGGAAAACTCTGTATGATAAAAACGCACGTGCATGCGCTAGTGTGTGCATACGTGTGAATGCAGTGCCTGCTGGACAAGCGGGAGGACCTGAGTTGGAATGCCCAGAAACCATGAAAAAAGCTGGACATGAATCTAACTGTCGCTCAGTGTAGGGCTGCTGGGGATCAAGACAGCTCATTAGTAAGTAGGTCAGCCTAGCTGAAGGGATAACCTTCAGGCTCAGTGAGACCCTGTCTCAAAAAGTGAGGATGGCTCGGAAGCAGAGGCAGGTAGATCTCTGTGAGGCTGAGGCCAGCCTGGTCTACATAGTGAGTTTTAGGTATGATACCTAGGGCTATGTAGAGACCGTCTCAACAAAGTAAGGATGGAATACAATTTAAAAATAAAACACTTGGGGGAACACGCCTTTAATACCAGCACTCAGGAGGCTGAGGCTGTGAATTTGAGGCCAGCCTAGTCTATAGCTAGTCTAGGACAGCCAAGGCTATGGAGAGAAACCCTGGCTCAAACAACCAAAACCAACAACAACAAAACAAACAAAAAAAAACAAAAACAAAAAAAACACCAAAAAAACCCCAAAAAACCCACTTGATGTGCATCTATAATGAGATCTGGGGCCCTCTTCTGGTGCACTGGCACACATGCAGGGAGAACACTCATACCAAATAAAAAAATCTTGAAAAAAAAAAAAGGAAAGAAAAACTGAGCAGGCCAGTAAGCAGCACCCTCCATGGCCTCTGAGTCAGCTCCTGCCTCCAGGATCCTGCCCTGGCTTCCTTCAGTGATGAGCAGCAATGTGGAAGTGTAAGCTGGATAACCCTTTCCTCCCCAACTTACTCTGTGGTCATGCTGCTTCACTGTAGCAACAGAGGCCCTAAGACATACACCGCCATGGTAGAAATCACTGAGACTGGAGAATGAATGGAGCACTTCAAGGTGGTAAGCACTTCAGGTGCTAGTGGGTGATGTGCTTGGTGGGGATGGGGGCTTCCTGCCTTTCCTACACAGCTCTCCATGTACCCCTCCATTTGGATGTCCGTCTGTCTCTATTATGGTAGCCTTTTTTTTTTTTTTTTTTGAGACAGGGTTTCTCTGTGTTAGCCTTGGCTGTCCTGGACTCCCTTTGTAGACCAGGCTGGTCTCGAACTCACAGCGATCCGCCTGCCTCTGCCTCCCAAGTGCTGGGATTAAAGGCGTGCACCACCACGCCCGGCTCAAGATTGTATAGTTTTTTTTGAGACATAGTTTCTCTGTGTAGACCAGGCTGGCCTCGAGTGGTAGCCTTTACAGTCAGCCTGTACTTGTATGTTTCCAAGTTCTAGGAGCCATTACAGCAAATCATCAAACTTAAGGAAGAAATTCTGGGAATTCCAACTTATAGCTGGACGGTTAGGAGCAGCAGCATGCTGCACCTGGGTATGAAGTATGAAGTGGATTTACAGGACATTAACCTACTGGGCTGTGTTAACTCTGTGGTTTGCTTGACATTCAAGTGTAGGGTGCCAATGTCTGCAGAAACCCAGAGAACTGCTTGGTGTGGGAAGGCCGACATTCGCTCCGTGCTCTGTGGATGGGGGACTCTGGCCTCCGTGGATTTCTCTGTCCAGTCTGTCTAGCAGGAAGAGGCTACCGTGATGGTTAGTTTTTGTGGGTTTTTCTTTTTCGACATGTATTTTATGAGTACGATTGTTTTGCCTACATTTCTGCGTGTCATGTGCATGCCTGGTGCCCATGGAGGTCAAGAGGGTGTCAGAGGCCCTAGAACTAGAGTTACAGATGGGTGTGGAAAGACGTGGGTAACGGGTACTGAACCCAGCTCCTCTGCAAGAGCAGTCAGTACTTTTAACTGCTGAGCCATCTCTCCGGCCTCTCCCTGCCCCAACCTGCATTGTAAACCTTTGAGATAAGAGTCTTGCTATCTAACATAGGTTGTCTTCAAATTCAGTCTTTTACCTCAGTCTTCTGCGTGCAAGGATAAGAGATGTGGTCTACAGCACCTGGCTTAAAACTGTTTCTTACCAAACACAGACACAGGCCAAGCCAAGGTCTTTATCTCTCTGCAAATGACTCTCCCCTCTCATACGGCCCTCTCAGGCCTCCATCAGCTTGCCCCAAGGTCTTCTCCTGTTCTGACTAGGCCCTCTGCTCTTGCCTTTGCCTGGACAGCTCTCAGCACACCCATCTTCACTTCCACTATGGTCTTCCTGCAGCTCTTGGGCATTCTGCAACCACTGACAGGAGGCAGCAGCACTCCCAACATGACTAGGAAATAAACCTAAGTCCAACAAAGAAAGCCTGCCCTGGAGTCCTAGGAGAGAGCTACCAGGACACACTTGCTCCAGGTCCCTCAGCCATTTCTGGCTGAACTTGGGCTTGCCACTGTGGCTTTACCAAGAGATCATTTACTGCTTGGATAAAAAGGAATGCTATCGTTCCTGGTAATTTACTTTTCTTTCTGAGAAATTAACACATTAAGCTTTAATTTATGCGTCAGTCTTGAAAGCTGACCAATACAACACCGTGAGACTGCGTAGGAGGCCAGATGACAAACCCTTGAGGCTTGTTTAAACCTTCTCTCCGTATTAAATCAAAAGCCCAGCTTCCTCGAGGCCCGGGAAGTCTTGGCAGTGGCAGCGCCCCACCACCATCTCTAACCATGTCAGTTTGTTCCCCAGACCTTTACAATGGCTGTTCCTTCAGTCTAGCTTTCCCATAATGCTCCCAGCGTGGCCTCTCATGCTTCCTGACTGACCTCACTATCTAAAACAGGAGCCTTCCTTGTCTATGATGCACACCAGCCCACTTGTCCTTCCCAAGTCACCTTCTGTATATGCCTCCTTCTTCCTCCTCCCTTACAAAGAAGGCCCCTGTCTTACAATCAACTTTAAGAGGAATGTTTGGTACATATTAAGTAATCAATAAGTTATGTTCAAAGACAGAACAGCTTAAATAGAGAAAAAGTGGCAGTTTAAAAATGGAAGTATAGCCAGGCAATGGTGGCGCACGCCTTTAATCCCAGCACTCAGGTGGCAGAGGCAGGCGGATCACTGTGAGTTCGAGGCCAGCCTGGTCTACAAAGTGAGTCCAGGACAGCCAAGGCTATACAGAGAAGCCTTGTCTCAAAATCTCAAAACAAACAAACAATAAATAAATAATTAATTTAAAAAATGGTAGTGTACGGGGGAAGGCCTGGAGAGATGGCTCAGCAGTTAAGGGTACTGACAAGGCCAGGCAGATCTACAAAGTGAGTCCAGGACAGCCAAGGCTACACAGAGAAACCCTGTTTCAAAAAAAAAAAAAAAAAAAAAAAAAAACCCAAAACAAATAAGATGGAAGTATGGAGGAGGGGGGCTGGAGAGATGGCTCAGTGGTTACGGGCACTGACTGCTCTTCCGAGGACCCACACGGCAGCCAGCAACTGTCTATTACTTCAAGAGCTGACACTCTACAGGTGCACATACAGGCAAAACACTAATGCACATAAAATAAAGGTAAATAAATTCTCCTGCTTCCGCCTTCTTGGTGCTGGGATTATAAGTGTGAACCAGGATGCTTGGCTACAAGTGGATATTCCTTTAGAAGAAAAAATTATATGGCAATCAGACACTAAAAAGCATATATATATATATATGTATACATATTTAATGACTGCCCCCTTTTGATAAGATGCATCTCTTTGTGTTTGGTGTGTATGAGTGCTTGCATAAATCAATGTATGCGCACCATGTATATGCCTGCTGCTCACCAGGACAGAAGGTATAGGAGTATCTGGAACTGGGCATATGCACAGCTGCGAGCCGCCACAAGGGTGCTAGGAAATGACCCCACGTCCTCTCAAGAGCCGCAAATGCTCTTCATGGCTGAGCAATCTCTCCAGCTCCTGCTCTGCAGTCAAACTCATGGCCCTGCTGTTTCTGCTTGCTGAGTAGTAGGTTAGGAGAATAAGCCTGACTCCTGGCCTGTACAGAGTAACAGGCCCTCCCACCCCACCCCAAGACAGAGGTTCTCTGTGTAGCCCTGGCTTCCTACAACTCTAGACCAGGCTGACCTCAAACTCAGAGACGCGCCTGCGTCTATATCCCACCCCCACGTGCTGGGATTAAGGCTATGCTGCACCACGCCTGACTTAGAATAGGCTTTACATTTACAACACTCACTGTGTGTACGTGAGGGTGTGCATGCCCAACACAGAGCTGAGACGGCAGCTTGCAGAGCTGACGCTTTCCTTCTGCCAGTGGGTTCCAGGGCCTGAACTGAGGCTGCCGGGGCTACAGCTAAGTTCCTTTATCCAGTGAGCTAGCTTGCTGGCTCTAAGTTTTTTGCTTTGTTTTATACATTTAGTGTGTGTGTGTGTGTGTGTGTGTGTAGTAAAGGAGCATGTGAGGACACTTGTAGGAGCTGGTTCTCTCCTTCCAGCACATGGGTTCCAGGAACAGGCTTGGTGGCAAGCGCCTGTTTAGCCATCTGAAGGGCCTTATTTTATTTGTTTTGCCAGAAGCTCATGTAGCCTAGGCTAGCCTTAAAGTTGCTATACAGATGTCTTGAATTCCTGGTCCTCCTGCCTCCTCAGTACTGGGATTAACTTTTTAAAATCAATGCTCACACAAAATAATTTATTTCTTTTATGATTCATTTTATGTATGCTTTACCATTATTATTTGAGATAAGATTTCAAACACAGTCCTGGCTGGCCCGAACTTGCTATATAGACAAGGCTGACCTCAAACTCACAAGGTCCTCCCATCCCGCCTTCTAAGGGCTAAGATTAAAGGTTATACCACTACACCTGGCTTTACGGTTTTTAATTATGAGTATGTGTGAGTCTGTGCAGGTGACTGCCAGTGTCTAAGGAAGCAGCGGCATTAGATGCCCTGGAACTAGTTGGCTCACTCTACTTGCTTCTTGAACTCCCCATTCTCATCATGCTAACAGCTCCTCTCCTGCAGTTACGTCATGTGCAGGTTCGCGTGGAGAACTAAACAAAGTATTCGTGCGTGAGAATGAGACAGACAGGGGGAAAGGTGTCTTCTTTGTAGCCCATGATGGCTTAAATTTGGGGACTGTTCTGCCAGCCTCCTAAGTGACAGGAAGACAGACACGCAGCACTTTGGCTGGCTGAATATTCCAGGCAACTTTGCTGACACTTATCTTCCCAAGCATGCAGTAACAAGGTCCTGCTTCAGCCTTTACAATGGCACACACTTGTACAGGCCCAACATCTCTCACCTGAAAATGTTCAAAATCCAAAATGTTTCTGATGTGAAGTGACAACACAAGTGGAAAATTTCACAACTGATCTCAAGTGAAAAATCATGGTGAAAATTCAGGGGCATTACAGATACGGTATTGTAAAACGAGTGTTGGCCTAGGGCATAGCAGCTGTCTAAGGCACCAATGATTCTGTATTTAGATTTCAGTTTCATTCTCACAGTACCTCATCATATCCATGTGTAAACACTTTAAAAACAAAACCACACCAAGCAACAGCTGGACTCTGAAATACTTCTGGTCTCCAGCATTTTCCTATAAAGACACTTGATCTTAGCTTCCAAGAGAAAAAACAAAACACAGTCTTTTACCATTACAAAAACAGACAGCAGAGGGAGCCTTTGCAGGAACTCACACTATACACGGCCTATTCAGAAGTACAGTAAATGACAAAGGAAAGGAACCACACAGGGAGTGTTCCAGCAGACAACTAACTAGTTTAGTAGAAGCTGTTTACAGTTAATTATATAAAAGTTAATCTGTTTTTCTCAAAATGAGAATCCTTATAAAGCTTACTATTTTCAATGAGCTAGGCATGGTAACACGTGGAGGCAAAGGATCAGGAGCTGAAGATCACTCTTAGTGCGTTCCGGGCCATCTTGTGTTGCATAAGACCCTGTCTCAACAAACTAACTTTTTTTGGTTTTGGTTTTTCAAGACAGAGCTTCTCTGTTTAACAAACCTGGCTCTCCTGGACTTGCTTTGCAGACCAGGCTGTCCTCAAACTCAGAGATCCACTTGCCTCTGGGATTAAAATGTTGGGATAAAAAGTATTGGGATTAAAGGTGTGAGCCACCATGCCTGACCAAAATAAAACATTTTGTTGTTGTTGTTATTTGATACAGGGTCTCTCTGTGTGACCCTGGCTGACCTAGTACTCACTCTGTAGACCAGGCTGTCCTAAAACTCACAGATTAGCCTGCCTCTGCCTCCTAAAAGCTGGTATTAATGTTGTTGTTTTTGTTGTTTGATACAGGGTCTCTGTGTGACCCTGGCTGACCTAGTACTCACTCTGTAGACCAGGCTGTCCTAGAACTCACAGATTAGCCTGCCTCTGCCTCCTAAAAGCTGGTATTAAAGGTGTAAGCCACCACTGCCTGGCCAAACTAAATTTTTTTTCCTTTTTTTTTGGTGTTTTGAGACAGGGTTTCTCTGTGTAGCTTTGGTTGTCTTGGACTTGCTTTGTAGACCAGGCTGGACTTGAACTCACAGTGATCTGCCTGCTTCTGCCTCCTAAGTGCTGGAATTAAAGGCATGCGGCACCACGGCTGGCAAAACTTTTAAAATGAGAATGTGAATTGGAAATTTTAATTGGAAATTCAGGAATTGCAAAATCTGACAGAAAGGTGAGCCTTTTAAGTTATTATTCCATATGGATGGTGGTATAAACAGGGCTGGAAGATAGCTCAATGGCTAGCAACACTTGCTGTAGAGGAGCCAGGATGAATTCACAGCATCCACATAGCAGCTCTACCTATGACTTCAGTCCCAGGGACAGCAACACCCTCTTCTGATCCCTGAAGGCACAAGGCATGGACGAGGTGCACATACATACCTACAGGTTCTCACAGATACATATAAAAGTAAATCAATCTTTTAAAAAAAATCCCCTATCAATAATCTACCTACCTACCTTGATTACCACTGATTTGGGGACACTGTACTACTTCAAATCATACTAATGTCTTTAAACTTCTGTTTTGTTTTTGTTTTTGTTTTTCGAGACAGGGTTTCTCTATGTAGCCTTGGCTGTCCTGGACTCGCTTTGTAGACCAGGCTGGCCTCGAACTCACAGCGATCCGCCTGCCTCTGCCTCCCAAGTGCTGGGATTAAAGGCGTGCGCCACCACGCTCGGCTGTCTTTAAACTTCTGGGCTGGAATTAGAGAAAGTTGTGAGCTGCCTGTTATGGGTGCTAGGAAGTGAACTCTGGTCCTCTGGAAGAACACAAAGTGTTCTTAGCCACTGAGCCATCTCTTCAGTCCCCCACATTAATTGTTTTTTAAACATGTGGAGGTCAGTGGACAACCAGCAGGGGGAGTCCAATCTCTCCTCCCACCTGAGTAGGTTCTGGGGACTGAACTCTGGTCATTAGGTTTAGTGGCAAGTGCCTTTACTGGCTGAGCCATCTCTCTACTCTAGCCCTCTAAATCTCCATTCATCCATCCATCCATCTATTTATTTTGAGATGGTGTCTGATGTATTCCAGGCTGGTTTGACCTTGCTTTGTAGTAGAGGACAACCTTGTAGCTAAGGTAAAAATGGCTTTGAATTTGTGATCCTCTTGAGTACTGGGATTACAGGTATGCACTACTAAGCTCAGTTTTAAGTGATGCTGGGGACCAAACCCACAGTCAAGCATTCTGGGACAGTACTCTACAACCGAGCTACATCCCTGCGCAGCAACGCCCATCCTTACACACACTTCAACGACAAATTCCTGGAGGTGCAACTATGGACTGCCAAGGTCATGTCCCTCAGCTTCAGATACTCTAGGACGTTGTCTCCTAAAAGCCTTGTGTGATTGTTTCTCAATCCAACAACCTCCTGGCCTGTTTCTATAGTCTAGCTCAAAGCAGTACTTCCCCGGTATTTCTTATTGTTATTCTGAGTCAGCCTGGAATTTCTGGGCAAAACGCATGTGCTCTCGTGCTCGCGCGCTGGGTCACCGCGTGAGGCCGCACACGGATGTGCTTTAGCCCCTTGTGCATCGTGTTCTCTTCTCGTTTACAGGTCACATCCTGGCCTTTACTTGCTTCTAGGAGCGTATTTTTCCCAAAAAACAAACTAAGAATAACCCGTTATCTTCTGAAGTACAGCCAACTAAACACGGCTCTATTTGTAGCCAGAATTTCAGTGAGCCTGGGTGTATAATGATATAGGCTCAATGTCATCAGGGCTGTGACAAACAGATATGACTTAAGAAAGAATTCTACAGTCTCTACTCTGCTTTAGAAAAATAATGGGTGACTTAATGGGAACAAAACACACTAAACCCTGTGGCTTCAGTAATAAGACAGCGCTGCTCATTATGGTCTGTTACTTTTACTCCAATGGCCTTCTGGTCAACAGGGCTCTTTCTCAGGGGTTTTAGAATCTCCATCATAGACCAGTAACCAAGTCGAACAGAGCCCCACACGCCACTGCTACCTGCAAGGTGCATGCACAGCAAGCACTACTATGCCTGCTGCATAGCAGTGAAAGATACACAGCCTTCAGAGTCTAGGCTTCTGTTAAAAAGAGTCAAGTTACCACGTGGACGGGACTTGAACCACAATTCTGGAGCCTTCTAGACTGATCTGGGGTGCATAGGCTTCTTTATTTTCAATCTGTGCTGTGTCAACAACCACCTAGGAAAGAAACAAAGACATTTAGCAGGTTCAGACAGAGTGTTCAGTGATCAGACCTCCAATGCATAAGCGTGTCAGGCGCTCCGTGACTGGCAGAACTGCAGCACATCTGTACCGAGACCAGTGAGGCTCCCAGAGACAACAGCAAGTAATGATGACTGAGCACACCGAAGCCAAATTCTAACTGTGGGACCCACTCAAGTTTACAGGCATGTCCCACACTGCAGCTGTTATAACTACAAATCACTCAAGAGGAGTGTGGTTGTATATGCCTGTCATACCAATACCTGTGAGGCTAAGGCAGACAGGTGCATTGTGAGTTTGAGGTCTGTGATGCACGGTCTTGTCTCAAAATGAAGAGAAAAATGAGACTGGAGAGCAGGCTCAGATGTTGAGAATACACCACACTCTTCCAGAGGACTCGAGTCCTAGTCCTAGCACCCACACAGGGACTCACTACCTCCAACACCAGTTCCAGGAGATCCAATGCCCTCCTTTGGTCTTCAAAGGCACTGCAGGTGCGCTCTCTCTCTCTCTCTCTCTCTCTCTCTCTCTCTCTCTCTCTCTCTCTCTCTCTCTCTCTCTTTCTCGCGCGCGCACGCGCGCACCCGTTTTGTTTTGTTTTTCAAGGCAAGGTTTCTCTGTGTAGTCTTGGCTGTCCTGTCCACCTGCCTCTGCCTCCTGAGTGCTGGGATTAAAGGCTTGTGCTACCACACCCGGCCACACACTCTCAATTTAAAATTAAGATCCTAAAATGAAATTGTAAATGGAAGAGATAAAGGAAAAGACTGGGTAAAGAAAGAGAAGAAAGTGAGGATGGCTAAGCGAATTTTTTGTTTTAGGACTCTTTGTTGTTGTTGCTGTGTTTTGTTCTTTTTGAGGCAGAATTTGTGTATAGCCCTGGCTGTCCTGGAACTGACTTCACAGAAAAAAATGTCAGAGGCTGAACTACACTGAGCTTGGTGATGCAGACCCTTATGTAAACTCCTTGCAAGGGTGAGGCAGAGAGACTGCAAGTTCGAAGGCTGAGAATAAGGCTTGCAAGTAGAAAAACACATCTCCCCTTCAGAAGAGGCCAAGCTACTCAGGGTACTTCTCATGGCTGCAAACCCAGCTTCTAGTGGGCTGTTTTCCACTGCTATAAGCAGGGCTCTCACAGCTGGACCTTTGGACATTTCCTGTGCAAGAACAGCCTTTGTTGGAGCTGGCAGGTGCTTCCTCTCTCCTCCTCCTGTGACTGTGGTCCTGAAGGTTCCTTGCCAGCTACACAAAGGGCCCTCCCATCAGTGGGCAGCGAAGTAAAACTCCTGGGTTCTGAGTGTGATAGACTGCCCCCCTTAGTTTACAGTGTTTTCTCAAAACAGCATTCTCCTGATGCACACTGTGCTTTGGAGAACATAGTGGCACTGAGCCCAGCCTCAGCTAACTGGTCTCTAGGAAGCTGGCTCAGTCTCTCTTCTGGGTTAGCAGGGTGACTCCTGTTTCCTGCTTTTCCTTCTATTCAGATCTTCAAGGACGCGGAGCCCAGCTCTGTGAAGAGGTCCCCACCTGTAGCCCTTCCCTGAACTAGGCTGTCTGCAAACTAATCTTCAGGAAACAGAGACGAGAACCATCCCAATTTCTCCTTTTGAGAATGGAGCAGAAAGCAGACCATAAAGAGTAAACTTTTTTGTTGGTTTTTTGGGAAAGAGTCTCACTGTGTAACCCTCCTTAGCCTGGAACTATAGCTGTAGACCAGACTGACCTCAAACCGAGATTCTTCCTGCCTCTGCCTCCAGAGTGCTGTGTGCACCATCACTTCCGGCAAATTCTTTCAATTTTGAGCTCTCAGATTAGCTTCCTCTAACCTCTGGTTCAAATGCTCAGTCTTTCAAAAGGAGCCATGGCTAAAAGGTGGAATCAAGTAATACAGGCTACATGGCTTGACATGTTAGACAAACGCTAACAGTGATGATAGATACTGAGCTCTGGACCCACCCGAAGGTTTTTATTTTTATTTTTTCTGTTTTCCTTTCCCTTTTTGCTGTCCTGAAGTTCATACTGTCGTTTTCTTGCAGGAAGAGATTTCAGTTTGGAAATGATTGGGTGCCCTGCCTCACAAGTGGACTCTTGAAGAAGGTAAAACTGGGGCTGGTGGAAAGGTGAGAGAATGAGCCACATGAAGGTCAGAGCGAACGAGCAGAGGAAAGAGGCATGACATAGGAGACCAGCAGCCTGGCTCACCTGAGCAACAGGAAACACCAGTGCTGCTGCACAACACCCAGGCCAGTCAAGGCCCACTCAGGCAGTACCAATGCACTCTTTCCTTAAGATGAGGAAAGTCTACACCACCATTTTGCATGTAGATTCCCAGCAAGTACAGGTTATCCGTGTATTAAAACAAACAATAGCAAGCTTTCAGTTCTGAGGGGAGAGAGGGGACTCCTATGTATCTCAGGTTGGCCTCAAACGCCTCCATTCGTATCTGAGCTCAGCGGTTGTGCATATGTGCCACCCCACCGGCTTCTCTAGTCTCTCAGGTGTACTCACCAGCCCTGCCTGGCCAAACAGCAGCTGCACCGCAGTCTTGCAGGCGCCCCGCCACGTAGATGGGCACACCTGGTTCAGTACTTCTGTCACAGGAAGATCATCCCTAGGTGTGATTCCATTGTAGCAGCCCGCGTCCTTGATGAGCTGTAACATGGTATGCTACAGATTGACAGAGAGAGGACAGGTCACATCTCGGCACTCGAAAGCGGACAAGGCTCCAAAGCTTACAGGAGTGCATTCATACAGTCATCCTCAGAGCACCCTGGACACACCCATGGCATGCCATTTGAAAACAGTTTCTGGGGCAGAATCTCACTGTGTGTCCTAGGCTGGCCTTAAACTCAGAGGTCTACCTGCCTCTGCCTCCAGAGTGCTAGGACTAAAGGTGTGTGCAGCCACACTTGGCCCAACCTCAACTTTTTTAAAGATGACAACACAGTCAGTGTAGAGGCTCTGCAACACACTAAACGGGCCCAAGTTCTAGCTCTCCTAATTTCTAATGTTACTTTGGGCCTCAGCTCCTTTGTCAAATTCGAACGGTGAGGGCGGGGGAATACCCATGCCTCAATGAGACACTGAATTGAATAAAACAATGCATATGAAACACTTTTGCTGTATTTCCTGCGCCCATGATACTTCATACTAAGTTTTCTGTTACTTAATTCTCAAAATTCCACCAGCAAACAGTAAGTATCAACAGTAGTTCATGGTGTACGCTAAAACTTTTAGCAACATTTGAACAAAATTACTAATAAAACATTCTTAGCAAATGTCTTACTATGTTCCCCAGAATGAGGTGTGACTTTGCACATGCCCTGAGTTCAACACTTAGCATCATACACAGAAAAGGAGGAGCCATCACAGGCCTGCATTTGGCCATCACTATACTTGGAAAAGTTAGAGCCTTGATAGCCACTTTGTTTGTTTGTTTTGGAGACAGGGTTCCTCTGTGTAGCCTTGGCTGTCCTAGACTCACTTTGTAGACCAGGCTGGCCTCGAACTCACAGTGATCCACCTGCCTCTGCTTCCCTAGTGCTGGGATCACAGGCGTGCGCCACCATGCCCAACTTCACTTTGTTTTTTAATCTATATTCTTCAAAAGCCCTTAAGTTCCTATTATAGCTCTATTTCCAAGTTCATGCTCAATTGCTGAAACCCAAGGAATGCACAGAAAGCTACCGTCTTAAGCTTCAGATTGTCAGCAGCCGACTCATTAAAGGAGACCCCCTTCAGGAAGTGCGATCCTATCTGCACAGGGACCGTGGGAAGCTCACACTGCATGGGCTGTGGGGGTGTCTGCCTTCGCCCTGTCTGCTGAGCTTCCGCCTCACTGCAGCAGCCCTGGAAAAGGTTTGGAGAGGAGAGTGGAGGTGAGCCACAGTTCATGTAACAAAGCACCTAGTTCCCACAGAACTGGGTAAACAACTCCCACGCACTCCCAGAGGCACTATCGAGAAGTGAGTGTACCTGCAAACTTGCTTCAATGGCCTTCGGGTTTAGGTGGAAGCCAGCTTTCATGGCATATTCACAGTGGCCTAAGCTTTCCAAAGCTATTTTATATGCCTGCAAGAATCAAGATTAGGAAGCAGATTAGAATATGGCAAAGTCCAACAAAAATACAAACAAAATCTACAGTAGTCGGTGCAGTGGTCATAACCCCAGCACTCAGGAGGCTGAGGCAGGCAGATCTCTGTGAGTTCAAGGCCAGCCTGGTCTATATAGTGAGTCCAGGACAGCCAAGGTTACACAGAGAAACCCTGTCTCAAAAAACCAAAAACAAAAAAATAAAAAACTACATTTGTGGGGAGTGGGTCTGGAAGAAGTTAGGAAAGGAGAATGGGGTGAATATGACCAAAATATACTGCATACATACATGAAATTCTCAAAAAATAAGCATATTAAGCTGGGAGTGGTGGCCTGTACCTTTAATCCCAGTACTTGGGAGGCAGAGGAAGGTGGATCTCTATGAGTTCAAGACCAGCCTGGTCTACAAACAGAGTCCAGCAACAGCCAGGGCTGTGTTATACAGAGAAACTCTGTCTTGAAAAAACAACCGACCAACCAAACATATTATGTTAAAATTCTTGATTCTTGTATAGTTATTGAGACTTGAGGACACATTATTATTTTGTTACCTTTTTAAGTGGTCCAACATCATGACTCTAATCTTCCCGCTTAGTGAAATCATTTCTTTATGTATCTATCAGTATTGAAACACTTACCAAGTCGGGTATGGTGGCACACACCTGTAATCTCAGCACTCAGGGAGGCAGAGGCAGGTGGATCGCTGTGAGTTTGAGGCTAGCTGTTCTACAGAGCAAGTCTAGGACAGCCAGGGCCGCACAGAGAGACCCTGTCTCAAAATACCAAAAAGAAAAAAAAAAAAAAAAGGAAGGAAGGAAGGAAGGAAGGAAGGAAGGAAGGAAGGAAGGAAGAAAGAAAACTAGAAGCCAATGAAAGATATTAAGAAGAAAAAGGAGGAGGAAGAAGGGAAGGGGGAGGAGGAGGAAGAAGAGGAAGGGGGAGAGGAGGAGGAGGAGAGAGACTTACCTGCAAAGCACTGTCAATTTTTATGTTTAGCTCCTTTAGCTGGTGCTCAGGAATTGCTGCACTTTGAGAACAAAAGAGTTGTTGGACTTCGATTCCTGCCAGGCGCCCATCACAGCCCCTCTCTCTTAATCTAGATGTCGCCTATAACAGAAATAGTAACTAGTAGGTAAAGTAGGGCAATTCTAGTTACTAGTAAAACTGAAACAGTACCAGCAGCAACAAACCCCACACCTAGAATGAACTATGTAAGCTGGATAGACACTAGAGTTTTGGACTGGTCACTACAAAGCCATTGTCTGACACGCTGCAGGCTTATGTGCTTGGGCTTTTTGGTAATGGTCTTACCATGTACCCGCCTGCCTCAGCCTCCTGCGCGCTAGGGTTACAGATCTGTACCGCCATGCCTGGCCAAGTAACACTGCTAGGAGTTAGTCCCTTCTGCATCAGAACAGGAATGTTGATATTTACAAAACTCACAGAACCACAGGAGAGAAAACTAGCAGCTTCAATGCTGTCAAGTTCAAGGCTTTCAGTTTCACATTGGCCTACCTGTCTAGCCAAGCCCCGACACCGTCTGACTCTTTCTAAGAATCTTCCAGTGGAACATTGGGCCCACAGGAAGGAGCTGAGCTGGCTGCTGCCAGACACCACCCCAACCCCAGAGCATAAAGTCTGGTCCCTGCCTTCCTGGAGATGAGGCCTCACTAGCCAAAAAGCTAAACAAAGAAAACAGCTAAGCCTGTAGTAGGAAGGAGCACAGCAGTCACTGAAAGTGGCTTTGAGGGGCCATCTTCAGTGGTCCACACCTATAATCCCCATACTCTAAGGCTGAAGTAAGGATGATGAGCTCCAGGCCAAACTGGGCTACAGAACAGGAGCCTGTCTCATAAAAAGACAGTCATGTTGAGATCTGGAACTGCATGGGCTCAGGGTGAGGGCATGTCACAGCACCAACAAGTCCTAATGCACACCAGGGATCAACAGCAAAGAAACAAGACACTCCAAGGAACACCATGAAGTCCACAGATAAGCAGGGAAATGGCCAGTGGCAAAGCAAGAGTCTCACACGTCACAGTGAAGGGTCCACATCTGCCCTGAACAAAACGAGAAGCAATGATCTCTGACTTTGAAATCAGAATGGTGAGGCAGGAACAGGAGGGGCAGGTGGGGTGGGATGGCGTGAGGTGGGAGAATGCGGGGCAGACCTGAGAGCATCTGGAGACCTGCAGAGCTTTCCTAAGGATGCAAACGGTCCAGACAGGATGGGAGGACTGAAAGGTCAGTCTCAGGGTTTGAAGGCACAGCCTAGTAGCAATAGCACTGCTGATGAGAATGGAGGTGGTATGGGGAGAAACAGGTATGTGAGACGCCCAAACTGAGGCACCTGGGAACCTAAGATAGGCAGCCACTTAACTCGGGGCCCTGGAGCCCCCATACAGTGGGTTGGTCACAAACATCTGAAGCATTCCTCTGCACAGGAGTGGTCTAAGTCCCAACACTGGGCGGAGACCCCCTAGGGAGAAGGGAACCCAACACCAAGCCGGGGAGACTAACCGCAGAAGCTGTTCTGAGGCGAGGCAAGCAAAAGCAGATGAAGAAAGGATAGTTTGGAAGAAAGAAGGCAACGTTTTCCTTACATTTAACTCTAAATGCTTATATGTATTTACTTAATTATGAGTGTGGGACTGGGTACACGTTTGCCACATCGTGCATGTAGAGATTGGAGAGCAACTTTTTGGGGTTTCTGTGTAAACCCCTTTAACTGCTGCACCATCTTGCTAATACATAACATATGTTATATGTTTGCAGTACTTCGTAAAAAGTCAAAGATTTATGTGATTGAGGAAAAAAACAAAGAGTATATAGGTTTCAGAATGAATAAAAACGGTGAGGAAAAGACTACTCCCACAAGTTGGCTGTCAAAAGAGCAGAGAAACAGCAGCGCAGGTCAGTTTTGTGTTGGAAGCACATTAGTGTTGAGTGAGAAAAGGCTAGGTACCATGGCAGACGCCAGTTCCTTGAGAATGGAAATAAGATGCTGCCAAGGAGAGCGCTGGACCTGAGAACAGGAAAGCTCCTCTGTAAAGAGGAAGGGGCAAGCGGGATGGAGATGGAAGAAGAAAGGCTGCATCAGGGATTCCGCTTTCACGGGCAGTGTGCGGGAGGGCGCCTGCAAGAAGCAGCGGGCAGGGCGGCACATGGAGTAGGCAAGGAAGATAGTCAGCGAGGTGGCACAGGCTTCAGAATATAAAGGGAGAATGCAGGAGGCGGGAGCCAGAAGCTGTAAGGACCCAGGTCTGACCCACACCAGCAGAAGGGAGCGACAGGAGCAGGTCCCACACCCACACAAGCTCCAACTGCCACTGAAGGTCTTCCTGAGGAAAGCCTTTTACATGAAAGAGAAAACCCAACAAAAAACAGCAGGAAAAAGGACTGAATATTAGAAAATCAGAAACAGGACAGTGCTGACACCGCAGCAATCCCATGGAAAGGGAAGAGAGAGAAGGCTACAATTTCATTTACTTTTGTTTTGTTTTGAGACAGGGTAGCATGTATTCCAAGACAGCCTTGAACTCACTATGGAGGCAAAGCTGACCTTGAGCTCCTGATCCTCCTGCCTCACCTCCCAGTGCTGTGATACAAATGTTTGCTGCCATGCCTGGTATAGGTCCTGTTAGATCCTCTAACAAAAGGCAATATATTGCAACTTAACTGTAGGTGAGTCAAATTAGACATCATATAAGAAGCCGACACCCATTCCTTAACCATAGATGATTCCGTCCTCTTGGTTAAGCCTCAACTCAGAAGGTTTTCTTTTTCTTTCTCTCACTGGGAAAGGGCTGTGATCATGTTGCAAGAGGACCACTGACGTGTGACAGAAACGGAGCACACGGCGTCAGGGCTGTCTACGCTCCGCTGCTGGCCTGCAGGCCTGTGCGGTGCTCCTGCCTGCCCAGACCAAAGCCCACAGGACTGCGCTGCCCCTACAGTAATCACGGCATTAGTCAACGTGGCGTCTGTGAGCTGCTATGAGCTGCAAAACAACTCCTGTCTTAGGACCACAGTTGCCATCTTCCTGTCTCTCCCACTTCTCAAAGGATGTGGTCATGGCTAAAGACGTTTAGATAAGGCACTATCACTTTAATAAAAAGCAGATACAAACTTACTCTAAAAAAGAAATGAAAACACCAAATGGCCTCAAGCCTAGATGGGATGCAAGATAGTTTTAAGTGCATCGGGGCTACTAGCAACACAGATTTAAGGAGCTTCGCCAACATGGTCAAGGGCTGAGCCCGAGCCCCGCTGTGTCAACATCACTGTGAGCTGTGGGCTTGATTTCAAGGTCTGAACAAAGCCTGGGATATGGCTTCTGCAGTAACTGCAGCAGCTCTGGGCACTGCTCTTGTTGAGGAGCTGGAAACTGCCTCCGCCTCCTGCCTCACACACAGCACTGATGAAGCTACCAAGTAGTTCAGGCTCCTCAGCCTCTTCACCTGCAGCAACAGCACTCTCAGGTTCTTCAGAGTAATGGAATTTTGTTGTTTGTTTGTTTGTTTTTCCAGACAGGGTTTCTCTGTATAACAGCTCTGGCTGTCCTGGAACTCACTCTGTAGACGAGGCTGGCCTCGAACTCAGGGAGACCCACCTGCCTCTTCCTCCCAAGTGCTGGGATTAAAGGCCCGGCTTTGTAATGGAAATTTTAAGATAAAAAGTTCATACACATTAGCATGCACATTTAAAATGTTTATAAGATACATGCTGCCACTGATGAAGACCCTAACTCAAAAAACAAACCAAGGCTGGAGAGATGGCTCAGAGGTTTAAGAACACCCAAGTTCACTTCTCAGCATCCTCATGGCAGCTCACAACCATTTGTAACTTCCGTTCTAGGGGAACTGATGCTCTCTTTTGGTTGCCCTTCTCCGAGACTGTGATGGCAAAACCCCTATAGACATTAATAATAAATGAGTAAGTGCGGCATGGTGATAGCCACCTGTGACCCCAACCCTCAGCAGGCTGAGGCAAGAGGCACTGTGAGTGTGAGGCCTGCCTGGCTAGACAGCAAGAGCCTAGCTCAAAAGAATGAGAGAAGGGGTTGGGAGAAGGGAGGGAAGAGACAGATGGACTTTATAAAGAGCAATTTCTTTCTTTTCTTCTAACTTGTTTTACACGTGTGTGTCCAAATGCTTGTGTTTCTGTGTTGAGTGTGTATACACACTCATGGATGTTGGGACAATCAGACTTGATGGCAAACACCTTCACCAACTGAGCCACCTTGCCAGCCAGAAAACTGCTTCTGACTTGTTTACATCCAAGTTTAAGTTCTGGGTGTAGAGTGGTTCTCAACTTTCCTAATGCTGCTCAACCCTTTAATACAGGTTGTGGTGAGCCCAATCATAAAATTACTTCATTGCTACTTCATAACTGTAATTTTGCTACTGTTATGAGTTGTAATGTAAATATCTATGTTTTTGGATGGTCTTTTGGTGCCCTGTGACAGTGTCTTTCAACCGAACCACTGGACTAGGTAATGCCATGCTAGAGGCCAGAGGAGAAACTGTACTGTGGGCAGGATGCCCCAGGAAAAAGACTTGGAGATGGCCTGCAGCCCACCCCCACAGCAGGTCCTCAGCCCTGAGGTTGTGTGGGAACCGCAAGTCCCCAGAGGGAAATGCTCACTGTATGTATACTGGCATGTGCCCTCCCCACAGCTCACTGTGTACTGGCATGTGCCCACCCCACAGCTCACTGTGTACTGGCACGTCCCCTCCCCACAGCTCACT
>OU015759.1:4020788-4041663 GCA_907169655.1 Acomys percivali | reverse complement strand
CCCTCCCCACAGCTCACTGTATACTGGCATGTGCCCTCCCCACAGCTCACTGTGTACTGGCACGTCCCCTCCCCACAGCTCACTGTGTACTGGCACGTCCCCTCCCCACAGCTCACTGTGTACTGGCACGTGCCCTCCCCACAGCTCACTGTGTACTGGCACGTCCCCTCCCCACAGCTCACTGTGTACTGGCATGTGCCCTCCCCACAGCTCACTGTGTACTGGCATGTCCCCTCCCCACAGCTCACTGTGTACTGGCACGTCCCCTCCCCACAGCTCACTGTGTACTGGCATGTCCCCTCCCCACAGCTCACTGTGTACTGGCACGTCCCCTCCCCATATCCGACCACCATGCCATTCCATAGCTCTTGTGCTTCTCTACCCACGAGTGAAGCTGTGCTGGGAAGCAGCTGATCTTTACAAAACGGAAGGCTTCACCTGTCAAATAAATTAACAGGAGAATGGCTCAAATCACACGCAAAGCAAGTGATAAAACGAGGATCTAGGCTATTTGACAGCTAAGTGTCTCTTTCTATTTACTTTTCTGAAGTTTGGAGCCGGCATATATAAAATGGGCTTCCCCACAGCACTTCGATGCATCTGCCACAGCACTCTGCTCTGACTCTGTCCTCTCCTGCTACACCCCCCCCCCCCCCCGTGCCTGCACCCCTTGCTGAGACTCCTTTTGATTTCACGCACATATATTATTATTGTATGACTTCCTTCTTTCCTCCTGCCCAAGATCTCTTCCTTCCCATCTTTCATGGCCCCTTTTCATCATAAAACCAGAGAGACTGTGTGTACACACGTACACAGACACACACACACACACACACGTTAAAATCAATGTTTAAAAAAAACAATAGGGCTGGAGAGATGGCTCAGAGGTTAAGAGCCTCTTATTATTCTTCCAAAGTTCAATTCCCAGTATCCACATGGTGGCTCACAACCATCTAGAATGAGATCTGGTGTCCTCTTCGGGCCTGCAGGTTGTACACTGTATACATTATAAATAAATAAATAAATAAATAAAAATAAATAAATAAATAAATCTTAACAAAAACCAAAAAAACCCCAATAGCTGGATGGTGGTAGCACACCCCTTTAATCCCAGCACTTGAGAAACAGAGGTCATGGGATCTACAAAGTGAGCTCCAGGACATCCAGGGCTACACAGAGAAACTCTGTCTTGAAAAATAAATATAAATAGGGCAAGGTGCTACTTGTCTGTAATCCCTGAACTCAGGAGGCAGAGGCAGGTGGATCTCTGTGAGTTCGGGGCCAGCCTGGTCTACAAAGTGAGTCCAGGACAGCCAGGAATACACACAGAGAAATTCTGTCTAAACAAGCAAACAAATAAAAACAACCACAACAAAACACCCCCAAAGAGGGCTTAGGATGTAGCTCAGTTTGTGGAGTGCTTCCGTAGCATGCATGATGTCCCAGGTTCCAACCTCAGGACCATATAAACCAGCCATGGCAGCATATTCCTGAAACCCTAGTATTTGTGAGGTCCATCTTGCCAAACAAACTCTCCTGTTACCCAGCCTACCCGGCTGCCTACTGAGCGCTGACCATCCTAGTCAGCTCCACCGTGTCACTCCTGACTTAGGTGTGATCCTTCTCACATGCGCGCCTCTTTCTCGCACCACTCCCATTCAGAAGCAGGGCTCTTCCTCTAGGTCTGAGCAGCTCCTGTGCCCTCTATACCCTGTTCTTCTAAGTCTCTCTCTGCAGGTATCATCTTAGTGCCTGGCACACGCCTGACTCAAAGCAGGCATTTTAAAAGACATTTGCTGTCACAAGACTATGCAACTGCTGAGTTTACAACTTAACGTCTAAAGCAAGTGGCTCTTCTGGGAGCCGACAGACAAAGAACCCGGCAGCCTCTTCTGTTGGAACACAGCCAGCTCTCCCAGGTCAGTTACCTCAGCAGCCCCCCGCCAGGATCGCACAGCTTCCTCCAGTTCGGGTGTGTGGCCCACACCAGACAGACTGCCGCTGTTCTTTTTTTCTGGCACAACTACCTCGGCAAAGCAAGAGTGAGCCACCGGCTGGACTTTCTGCAAGGCGTGGGTCAAAAACTGGAAATGGACTTGCACCACTGTCAAGAAACACCGCCCCAGCACCTGTGAAAACAAGAGAGCCAGGGACTTTAGGCCGGGGGCTGCTCGTGGATCAGTAGGAGAAATTCTCAAATGTCAACAGATTTGTAATCATAAAAGCATGCAATGCTAAAAAGTCCCCCTGCTTTAAGAGTGCCTGCCTCCTGGGCCTTGGTACTAGACGTTTAAAAGTCATGACGTTTCTAAGCAAGCGGCAAGCCTCAGGCATGAATGGGTCTTCCAACTTCCCACCAGCTGCCCTCGCCTCCCTCTCGTCTAGACTGTCTTTGAGCTCCTGCTGGGCTGGAGCCATTCATAATCACGTTCAGAACGCAAAGGGAAAGTCATGGCATGTGACTTAAAATTTGAAAGGTTAGTCTGACCGAGAAGAAAACATTCCATTGGAAATTAAACCCAAAGATACTGGTTGTTTCAGGGCTGTGCTAATATTGTTATGAATAGAGATGTCTGTCTTGTTCCTACTTTTATGAAACAAAGCTGAGAGACCAGTCTTCAGGGAGTCAATACAACACGGGAGACAATTCTATCAGCAGGGCAGAACCCACTAAGCCCCCACATACAAGCTGTTACTTGGGTAATTAATAATTCAAATAGGGTCTCACTACAGAGCGCTGGCTATCCTGGCTTATTCTATAGACCAGGCTGGCCTGGAACTCACAGAGATCTGCCTGCCTCTGCCTCCCCAGTGCTGGAATTAAAAGCGTATGCCATCATATCCAGCTGGAAATTCACTTCTTTTTCAAACAATGAATATGCCAGATGTAGTGATGCATTAAGGTAATTCTAGCACTTGAGAGGCCTACATAGGTGTATCATTGAGTTCAAGACCAGCCTGGCCTACAAAGAGAGTTAGAAGCCAGCTGTGGCCACAGAGTAAGCCCCTGCTTCAAAACAATAATAATAGAAGCCAAACCCCTATTGCTAATAGACAAGTATTTCAAATTGTTAGCCCTATGGACATTTTTTGTTTGTTTGTTTGGTTGGTTTGGTTTTTCGAGACAAAGTCTCTCTGTGTAGCCTTAGCTGTCCCAGACTTAGTAGACCAGGCTGGCCTCGAACTCACAGTGATCCATCTGCCTCTGCCTCCCGAGTGCTGGGATTAAAGGCGTGCGCCAACCCTCCCGCCCTTCCTTTTCTTTATGTTTTTAGTGGTGCTCAGAGAATCAATCCCAGGGCCCGGAACAGAACAAGGAAGAACTAACATCCTCAGCTCTTTTTATCTTTGTACTTTAAGACAGCAGGGTCTCACTAAATAGCTCAGGGTGGCTTTGAACTTGCAATCCTCCTGCCTCAGCCTCCTGAGTTTCTTGGATTTCAGGAGTGCACAACTCCTAGTCTGTTTTGTTGTTGTTGTTTGTTTTTGTTTTTTGGGGTTTTTGAGACAGGGTTTCTCTGTGTAGCCCTAAACCAGGCTGGTCTCGAACTCACAGAATCCGCCTGCCTCTGCCTCCCGGAGCGCTGGGATTGCAGGTGTGCACCATCACGCCCTGCAGTCAGTCTGGCTTTTTAAGTTGGGCAACCATAGCTATGATGTGTTTGTTATGATTCTCTCTGTTTCTCTATTTAAAGCAGAAAGAGAAACTGCTAGCTGCAAAGATACTGAGGTTAGAGAGCTGAAAGTTCAAAGCCAGCCTGGGCATTTGGTGAGACCCTATCTCAAAATACAAGAAAAGCTCCCACTATCTGCATAGTTTTCTACAAAGATCTAACACCCATGCTCTAACCCCATCTCATCAGGAAGACTCGGCCACATCAGTCAGATGCTGCCCTTTACTACAAATCCAATCCAGCCTCACACATCAGAGCTATTTAGTAAAGAAACTATGACTGGTCAGCTCCCAAGGCCATACCTACTCCCTCTGATTGACTTTTCTCCTGTGGAAATCACCAGAGCAAACAAGCCAATGAACAGTTTCACCCAAAACTCAAGCAAACAAACAAAAAGCTCACACCAAAGTGTCCACCCTCTGTAGTGAGCAGCTAATCCCAGCCAAACTCGACGCAACCCTCCTGGGTTTCCACTGTCCCTTGCCTCAGAGCTCCTGCCCACCAAGGCTATGGCTATGAAGGGCAACGTGAGGGACACAGAGGGAGCACACCTAAGGATGTAGCTGGAGACACCTGACATGAATAAACACCATCTTCTAGTACCGAACACACCACCAGTCCAGGTTAACTGAGCATTCAGCATGTGCCTGGTCTACACTACAGACTTCATATGGGTTGCCTCACAATCCCAGAACACCCCTATGAAGTAATCTCCATTTTCCAGAAAGGAAGGACGGAGGCTGACAACTTATGAAACTGAGCACAAAAGTTATGTCACAAAATGGATGGGCAAGGAGTCTCTTCACTCAGTGTTCAGTTTCTAAGCTTTTGGCCAGGGTGCCCCACTGCCTTCAATGGGCAGAGGCTGGCAGCACTGAGGCCGGGCACACAACAGAAATTCAGTCTTGACTGGCACTGGCTGAGGGCACCAGGAAGCTCCACACAGTGCAGACACAGAAGAGGAGGGCTGGCTCCTCCAGGACACACCCTCTCTCCTCTTCCTTGGCCTCTTGGCAAGCTGTGGGAGAAGGAAAACGAGGAGAAGTGAAGATGCCACGCTGGTCACAGTCTCACAGCTTCTGACCAATGAAAATGACTTACTCCTTCTAGTAATCAATATGTAACATGTGAATGCCTAGTATGTACAAAGCTCGAGAACCCTAGGGTACATAGGAAGGAAAACGGGAAAGTCCCTGTGCTCACGAGGGTTACATACTAACGGGGCTGGGAGGGACAGCAAAGCTATAAACAGACACCAAGGTCAGATGCAGCTGGACAGGGAAGCCGCCTGGCAGGGGGTGAGGAAAAGGCTTCTGAGGACAGAACCAGGAAGAAAGCTTCAGCTCCCACTCTGAGTGGCAGGGAAGCCTGGCGTCTGCATCACAGAAGCCTGGGGCTGTGCTGGGTCCCCCTGCAGGAGGAGAGGTGCCAGGAGTTTTATAAAGGGCTATCAGTCAGCTGTCGCTGGTGGTCACCCTGTGCTTGACCTCAGATGAGTCATTTATCTACAGCTCTTCTCTGTAAGAATGTCCTCTTCTTTCCCACGATGTGTAAAGCATCAACCCAGACTATGATCATGACCAAATACACGTCGTAAAGGATTAATTAAAGGCCAACCCAAGCAGTGGTTACCCAGGGCCTTGCAAATGGGTTTCAGTGACTACTTATTCTAAAATGCCACCCTGAGGAACAGACACATAAGCATCACCCTGTGAGAGGACAGAGCTCCTGTCTCTGCCTACGCTTTTTCTCAGCTCAGCCCTCAACCCCCATGACAGACCTAACCCTCCTTCACTCAGGGATGGGCCAGTTCTTGAGGACTGTCCTCACACAGGTTGGGAAGAGTGTGCCCCAGGATCACAAACAGCTCTCTTAGTTCACAAAGAGAAAGTTTAGACTCGGGGCACATGAGGGTGAGCTGAAGAACAGACCGGGTAAGCTGAGAATGGGTGAGTGAACAGTCAAGGACAGGTACTTAAATTTAAAATAACACTGGAGCTCTACCAACAGCCACCACCTTAACCCACAGCAGGAGCACCACACGTGGTAGAGTAACCCTATAGAAAATGTGAGCAATTTCCCCATTTTACAGATGACAAAAACAGGCTTAAAAAGATAAACTTGCTTAGTGTCAAGTAGGTGTAAGTGAGGATTTGAAACCAGCTCTGTCTCACTCGAGAAGCCATCTCTGAGCAGCAGGCTGCCCTGCTGGCCAGTGAGAGATCCAGGATGTAACAACAACAGTGTGTGGGTACTAAAGAGAAGACATCCTGGAAAGCAGATAATCATCAGGGATCCCCTGAGACAGACCCATTTACCGGGAATTTCTGATGGCCAAGAAGGATGTGTCCTAAGCCTGGTGCCATGGTACATTGCCTGTAATCCTCGCACTCGGGTCACTGAGACAAGAGGTCCACAGGGCCCACCGAGTAAGACAGCGCAGCAGAGTACATGAGCCTCCTCTTCTCTCGTTCTGTAGCACAGTGTCTACCAAGCATGCTGCGGTCCTGGGGGCAACCAGAGCACCCTTTATTCTTGGTGTATTTGGTTGTTGTTGTTGTTAATATTTTACCTTAATGTGTGTGTTTGCCTATATATTTATATGTACACCATGTGTACACCCAGTACCTGAAAAGGCCACAAGAGGTATTGGATCCCTTGGAACTGGAATTGCAAACAGTTTGAACTAACATATAGGTTGCTGGGAACTGAAACTCAGGTTTTTTCCAAGAGCAGCCATTTGTTTCTTTCTTTCTTTCCTTTTCTTTCTTTTTCTTTTTTGGTTTTTCAAAACAGGGTTTCTTTGTGTAATAGCCCTGGCTGTCCTGGACTCACTTTGTAGACCAGGCTGGCCTCGAACTCACAGCGATCCACCTGCCTCTGCCTCCCAAGTGCTGGGATTAAAGGCGTGCGCCACCACCACCCGGCTTTGTTTGTTTCTTGAGGCAACAACTCATCTATCTAGTCCAGACTGGGCATCACTAGTGCAACCAAGGATGATCACACACTGAGGTTACAGGCCTGGGCCACTACGTCCTGTGTCTTCTCAGTAAGTTTTTTTATCTTAAGCAGATCACAAAGGGTTCTAATTTAACGCCACCCTGTTTAAGAACTGAAAGGTGTCCTTTCTATAGCACCAAAGTTGTTGAGGGCCAACCTACACGTAAAATCTACCTTCCTAGAGTGTTTTGAAATTCTGTACAGCTATTCCTTCCTCGGGCCCAGCCCAATTCAGTACTTAATACTTGCATACGAGCGGAACCCTCAATGCCTAGGCCTGCCTCATCTCCCAAAACGGTTTACTTTTTTTCCCATCTTTTTCTTCTTCTTCGTCTTTTAAGACAGGGTCTCTCTGTGTAGCCTTGGCTGTCCTGAACTCACTCTGTAGACCAGGCTGGCCTCGAACTCAAAATGATCCACCTCCTGGGTGGTGGAATTAAAAGCGTGCACCACCACTGCCTGGCTGTCAGCTTTTTTTTTTAAACAAAGAAGATGGACCCAAAAGTTCACTGCACTGAGTAACTCCACTTGACAACAGTTCATCTTTCTCAAATGCCTCCCTCATATGGCAAGAACTAAGCCACTCTATACTTTATGTCTGATCAGATGCAAAGTCTCCAGAGTGAAAGCAAGTTGCCAGATTGGCTGCGTCCACTGGAAATTCCAAAGCCATTCCATCACTCCCTCTCTCCAGCACTCACATATACCTTATGCATTCCATTTGGCTTCCAATGTCCACAATCTTGTTTTGAATACAGCATTTTGTCTTTATGGTAATTCCAGAGTCATTACATAATGGCCTAACCCACACACCAGAACGTGATACTGAGATCTTAATATGTCTTAAGAGAAACAGACCATGCAACAGAGCACTGTAGACTATGGAAAGTGATTATGAAGAGTGTACTACAGTTAAAAATGGAAAAAATAAGCTTACTGAAAATAGCATGCAAATCAATGGCAGGAGACTGCTGGTGCTGTACTGTGGTGGAATGCTTGCTGATCATGCAAGACTCAGATTTCCATCCCCTGGGTATGATTCCTTCTGATTAACAAAAAGCCTGCAAACCTTTTTGCAGCCAGCATTTTCGATCACAGAGGGAATCCATACAGTACTTAAGGAAGAGGAACCAGTGAATGTAATAAAGTCAGCATTGGCCTACAACACCTGGTGCTACCAGGTCAGAGAAAACTACATTTTGACCTGGACAAGCTGCTGTGTTGCCAGTAAGGTGGTGTCTTAGTCCTGTCTGTCACATGGGCTAAGCACCACGACACGTAAAACTTTTAGTGATGAGACATACTTTCTTTTAACTGGACTGAGATTGGCAGGGTGAGGGTGGGGTCTTTATAAAATAAACAGTACTATTCGCAAATAAATATAACCAGTAACTGTAGCATTTAATGTATATCCCAGACTTGTACCTTGGGTATCTTAGTAAAACCTAGATAGTATTGTATGTTGCTTTGTTGTTCACTTTCCAAAATAAATTATTACCAAAAATATATTGCTGGCCTGGGGTTACAGGTCAATAGTGGGGCACCTGCCTTACCATGTATATGGTCCTAAATCTAATTTACTACCATGTAACATGTGCTAAATATATAAGAAGTCTTTCTTGATCTTATTTTGAGACAGGATCTCACTATGTAGCCCTGGCTACCCTAGAAATTCTTATGTAGACCAACTAGCCTCATACTCATACGTACAGAGGGAAGTCAGCCTCTGCTTCCCAAATGCGGTGATTAAAGGTTTGTTCCAGCACACCCAGGTATTTTGTTGTTGTTGTTTTGTTTTTTGAGACAGGGTTTCTCTGTGTAGCTATGGCTGTCCTGGAACTTGCTCTGTAGACCAAGCTGACCTTGAACTCAGAGATCTGCTTACCTCTGCCTCCCAAGTACTGGGACTAAAGGCCTGTGCCACCAAGCCTGCCTTTCACAAAGCGTTTTTTTTTTTCCTTCAAACTATGTGTATATGTTGTGTGTCCATGTACATACAGGTACCAGTAGAATCCAAAACTCGCCTGGAACCAGAGTTACAGGTGGCTGTGAACCACCTAACATGGATGCAGGCAGCCAAACTCAGGTTCCCTGCAAGAACAGTACTTGCTCTTAACATCCAAGCCATCTCTCCAGCCTCACAAGAAGTCTTGTGTGTTTCAGCTATGCTCCTATAAATCTTAATACAATTAATGACAATTATAAAAGCTCACCCAGGGAAGAGCCCACTGTGGTGGTGCATGCTTGTGGCCCAAGCTTTGGGGAGGTAGAGGCAAGAGAATCAAGAGTACAGAGCCATCCTGGGCTATGAGAGAATCTATCTCAAAAAATAAAAAAATAGGTTACCCAGGGAAAGGCTACTGAAGGTAGGTAACTAAACCCACATTAATTGGGGGTAGATCAAAGACAACATTTGTCCTTAAGCACTTTTCCCACTCCAGATGCAAATATTCTCCATAAGCAAATTTACACTGTACGTTTATGTGGGGCAGAAATAAAAATATATTCAAGTCACCACACATCATATGGCCTAGAAGCCCATTAGAATTTAGGAAATTCTTTTTATTGAAGTGAGTCTTTTTGCTGAAGGTTATCAATGCCCGTTAAGAATATTTTAAAACTGGGCATGGTAGTGCACACTTGTAGTTTCGGCTTTTCAGGAGGCTGAAGGCAGCCTAGGCTCAACAACACAAAAATGGCTAACTTGTACCAATGCTTCACAAGCTGCCTCACTGAGGCTAGGAGCTCCCACCCCCTGTTAGGGACTCCCAGCCGATCCACCACCATGGTGTTCTAACTGGTGATTCTGTGCTAGGTCTTAGGATGGGTCAGAGAGGAAGCCTGGCCCGTCTTAGCAATGCTGAGAGGGTGAGCCTCTCCTTCTGCCTTGACCCATTTGCTTTGCTTGGCATCCAACATCCAAGATAAGATACTGGCTTCAATCCCTCCTGGTTTTCAACTGATGGAGTTTCAGACTCCCTGGCTGCTGCTCAGTCGTCTTCTGACCTCTACACGCTGGAGTCCCTAAGGCCTGCTGCTTCTCCAGCAGCACTCACTTGATGGCTGCATCCAGTTTCTAGCTGAAATACTACCTACTAAGCGAAAGTTCCCACACTCTGTAGCTATGGCCCTCAGCTCTTCTCTCCGTGTATGACCACCTATCCACCGGAGGCCCCACCCTCACCCCTGCACCCTGGTGTCTCACAGGTGTCCAGACCCCCCATTCTAGGTGCCTCCTTCTCTACTACTCGTGTCTCCTGTGGTAAACAACAGTACCAGGAAGTGACCCAGGTATAGAAACACCCCCCAGGCATCTTTGATTCCCTTCTCCTTCTCCTTCTCTGTCTGTCTGTCTGTCTGTCTCTCACACACATACACACACACCAGCATTACATATAATTCCAGCCCTTATGAAACCGAAACAGGCTAACTTTTGCAAATCCATGAGTCCAAGGCCAGCCTGGTCTACACAGCCAGGAGCTACACATCGAGAGACCCAATCTCAAAACAAACAAAAAAACCCGCACACAACTATTAAAATACTCCTCCTGGCTGGGAGATGACTTAGTGGGCAAAAGCTCTAGTTGCCCAAGCATGAAAACCAGAGCCCAGATAGAAAAGCCAGCTGTGCTAACACCCACTTGTAACTCCAGCACGCACTCCTAGGTGAGGTAAGAGGGGAGACAGGGCTCCACGTCAGCGAGGCTGGAGCATATGGGGCAGTAGCCGCAGAAACAAAGTGACCTTGCCTCAGCAAGGAGGAAGGTGAGAATCAGCACCCCAAAGCCGTTCTCTGTCTCCACGTGTGCACAGTGGCTTGTACACACCCCACAGTTACACTCACACACAAAACAGTAATTACATACAAACCACTCAACTCCCTGATTTTCAGAGTTTAGCAAGATAAGGAAAGTTCTAGAGACAGATGGTGGTGGTGAAAACTGTACACCAGGAGAGGGTTCTTATTATTACTGAACGCCTGTAAACAGTTAAAACAGCAAACTCTATACCACATATATCTTACCTTATAAAAAAGACTAGTCCTAAACTAGGCATGGTGGTCCACTCCTGTAATTGCTACCATGGGGAGTGGAAGCAGGAGGGAGCCAAGTTATGCTCAGGTATTCAGTGAGTTCAAAGCCAACCTGGGCTACACAAGACCCTGTACCAAAAAAGAAAAAGAAAACAGTAACAACCGCCCAATTCTCCCCCAAAAAACTGTTAACGATGCCTACTTGTCTCCTATGCCACCATCCCATTCCAAACTACTACAATCTCCTGCCTGGATTACTGGGCTGGCCTCTGACTAACCTTCGCTCCCTCACCCCAGGTTTACCTCTAATAACAGCCCCCTGCACTGTATGGGGCTTGACCCTCCGCTGTTCTGCCTGCATCCTGGACATGCACGATGTGGAGGAGATGAAGGAGCACACTCCTTTCCTTGTAAGGAGACCTAGTGGAATCATCTGGTACTTCCTGTCACACCTTCACGGCCAGATGTTATCAAGCACCACTGTTAGCTGTCAGGGAGACCGAGAGGTGATCCTGACCCCAGAGACAGAGAGCGTCTAGGAAGGAGGAGGGGAGAAGGGGCACTAGTAAGCAAGTCACAGCCTCTCCTGCTCTCTCACTTCCTTTCCAGGTTAGACAAGGAGAGAGAGGGGGAGAGATGGGGGGGGGGAAGGAGAGAAAGGGAGACAGAGGGAGAGGAAGAGGGGAGGAAGAGGGAGGGAAGGGGAGAGGGAGAGGGAGAGAAAGAGAGAGCGCGCGCGCATGTGTGTGTCTGGAGTGGGGTGGGGAATGGGATACAGGAAGTCTGAAAGTTAAACTGAAATAGTCAAGCCTGAAGCCATTTTCCACTCGCATTACAGCACTTTTCACACCTAGCCAGTCTTCTCATCTGTCTGCTCTACAGGCCTGGAGCACTTTCTGTCCTCACCCATCTCTGCACACAGGCAGCTACTTCTGTATTTATCAGGAGGGTGGCTGGTACAGAGAACAAACAGCAGAGCAGGCCAGAAGGCTGGGACCTGGCCAGGACTCCTACAGTCAGGGGGCACTCACAGGGGGCACTCACTGGGGCACTCACAGGGGGCACTCACATGGGCACTCACAGGGGCACCCACAGGGGGCACTCACAGGGCACTCACAGGGGCACCCACAGGGGCACTCACAGGGGCACCCACAGGGGGCACTCACAGGGGCACTCACAGGGGCACTCACAGGGGCACCCACAGGGGGCACTCACAGGGGGCACTCACAGGGGCACTCACAGGGGCACTCACAGGGGGCACTCACAGGGGGCACTCACAGGGGCACTCACAGGGGAACTCACAGGGGGTACTCACAGGGGCACTCACAGGGGCACTCACAGGGGCTCCCCCACATCCCACTACTTGCACTTCTTTGGTTCTAGACATTCTCCCGTTAGCGTAGAGGCAGGAAGCCTGCTCTCAAGAAGAGATGTGCTCTGCATGAACACAGCAATGACCTGAGGCACTGGAGAGGGACCAGACACGCAGGATGCTTAACTCCTGTGTGTTAAGACTGGTTGATATGGCCGGGCGGTGGTGGCGCACGCCTTTAATCCCAGCACTCGGGAGGCAGAGGCAGGTGGATCGCTGTGAGTTCGAGGCCAGCCTGGTCTACAAAGCGAGTCCAGGACAGCCAAGGCTACACAGAGAGACCCTGTCTCGAAAAACCAAAAAAAAAAAAAAAGACTGGTTGATATTTGTGATGCTAGATACAAACTCCCAGGACTTTGTGCATGCCAAGCAAGCCTTCTACCACTGGCCTACACTACCAGCCCTGCCCAGAGGATCCCACACAACTATGTCACAGATGGCCCAGTTTTAAAGAAAAGAGGTTGCAAAAACTGACAGCCAGGCAGGTGTGGTGGTGCAGGCCTTTGATCCCAGCACTTGGGAGGCAGAGGCAGGGGGATCGCTGTGAGTTCAATGTCAGCCTAGCCTAGTCTACAAAGTGAGTCCAGGACAGCCAAGGCTACACAGAGAAACCGTGTCTTGAAAAAACAAAACAAAAAAGAACCGATAGACATCACTTAATCATATAAAATCTAAACTGACCAGCAGCCATAGCATTAATTCAGAAAAGCTAGCCCTACCTAAAATTATATTCTCTGAACTCTTTATTACTGTATTCCTTATGATTCTCTCATAAAATCTAATTTTCCCTTGAGTTTTTCTTTCTTCCTTCTCTTCCTCTCCTTTCAACAGGATTTCCCTGTGTAGCCTAGGCTGGCCTACAACTCAGCACCCTCCTCTTAGTCTCCTGCTGGGATGCAGGGGGCAGCACCATGCTTGCCCTCTCTGGGTTTCCTAAACTATTTAATAACAGTCTGGACTGTCAGAAGACTAACTCACAGGCACTACGCCCTCCAAGAAACACAACCATTCACTAGGTCCTCTGTACTCCTATCATTTGCAACTTTCTCCATTTTTCACACTTAGACAATGTCCAAGCGTATATAAAAGCAAAGCAGAGAATATTGCTGTGTGCCCATCAGAAGGCTCCCATCTTGCATTGTGACACGTTATTTCCATTTCTTTCCCACCTGCCCTCCGTCCCTTTTTGTTTTGAAGTAAAATCCAACCAATCAAGAACCAATACATGGAGGCCAGGTGTGTTGGCGCACACCTTTAATCCCAGCACTCAAGAGGCAGAGGCAGGCTGTTTGCTGTGAGTTCGAGGCCAGCCTGGTCTACAAAGAAAGTCTAGGACAGCCAGGGCTAACACAGAGAAACCCTGTCTTGAAAAACCAAAAAAATAAAAATAAAAAAGAACCAATACATGTTTAAACTGAACTCAAATTAACTGTTTGTTTGTTTTTGAGACAAGACTTCTCTGTGTAGCCCTGGTTGTCCAGGAACTCGCTTTGTAGACCAGGCTGGCCTCAAACTCACAGAGATCTGCCTGCCTCTGCCTCCCTAGCTCTGGGATTAAAGGCGTGAGCTACCACTGCCCTGGGGGATTCAAGTAATCTAATCAGTATCTGAGTCTTGACTCCCAAAAGGTCACTTTGTTTGTTTCATCTCAATTAATTTTTCCCTCCCCTTCCCCTCATCTCAGAGTTCATTTATTTTATGTATGAGTGCTCTAACTTGCACACCAGAAGAAAGCATCAGACTCTAGTACAGATGGCTCTGAGCCACAATGTGGTTGCTGGGAATTGAACTCAGGACCTCTGGAAGAGCAGACAGACCTGCTGAGCCATCTCTCCAGTACAATTAGTTATTTTTAAATCTATAATAGTATCCTCTACCTATTTTCAAGCAACTGACTTGAACAAATCTGGTCAACTAACTACAGAGTATTTCACCTTCTGTCAGATTAGTTTCTTGGGGTGTTGTGTAATGCAGTGCACTAATACCCCATATTTGCTATGGACTCAAAGTTCATTGTAGAAGCTTGATTAGATTATTTCAGGGTTTTTCCTGGCCTTTGTATGTTTTTTCACAAGAGGAAGAAGCACAAGACTATATGAGGAGGAGACTAGAAGCATAACTCAGCAGCACACACACCTGTTCCTGGGTTTGATTCCAGCACAAGAAAGAACTAGAAAAAAAAAAAAAGAAGAAAGGAAAGAAAATAATTTTAGATTCAACAAGATAGAAGTGATGTTTACTTCCTGTCTGCCAAATACAAATAGCCAAATCACTATGAATGCAACACTTATATAATTCCTGTTTTGTGGTTCTTCCTGGTGTATATAGTTTATTTCATTTATGTGTAATAATATAAATGTGTATGTTAAAAAAAGAAATATAATAAAAAATATAAATTGTGTACCTGCATGACATTTTCAAGGAATATATTCAAAGAAAGAAAAAAAGAACAAGAAAGAAAGAGGAAAGAAAAAGAAGCTTACATGGAGCTGGATTGTGTAGCTTTTCCAGTGCTGTACTGGGAGACATCATCTGCCTTGATTCTAGTGACACTGAGCACTGAGACTGAGCACTGGGATTTGGGTACAGAAGGCCTAATCCCTCCTTTATGTAATTCCCCAGCAACCTTTCACCAATTGGCTTTATTCTCTATTAGTGGAGTAACCGAATTCCTCATGGGCAACAAAATGACTTTTCTAACTGTATCATCCCTGCCACACAAGAGTGCTGAGGTTCTTTTACAGAGAAGTTTCTTTAACCCAACCATGCTACTCAGTTACTAGTTAAATAACATACCAGAAAAGCAAAAAATCTGCTTAATTCCTTTCTTTCTCTTTTTATTTATTATTGTTACTGGTGTCCTGTTTTGTTGAGATAGGCCTTGGTTTGACCTGGACTTACTATGCAGATCAGGCTGGACTAGAACTCACAGCGATCCTCCTGCCTCTGCTTCCTTAGTGTTGAGGTTAAGGACATAAACCACCATGATTGGCCTCTTTTCCCCTTTTACCTAGCAATCTCCAAAGTTAGTTTGGATAAACTGTAGATACTAGGGAAGTAAAGGGTCCATGTAGTAGTGGGGACAGGAGCAGTGCTGAGGGAGTGCAGGTGACCAAGGGGGAGAAATGGGGTGGGTGGGGCTTTAGTTAGGGATGGAGGAGGGAAGAAGGTAAGTACAGGAGGGAGCAGGCCAATGTAACATCTGAAAAAGTCGTAAGAAATCCTACTATGAACTATCTAATCATATCTATAGCATATGTAAGTTGGTGGGTTACATTATAAACATAGTTTAAATGAAATGTTCCAACTTGGCTAACAATATTCCTCACAAGAGCCATAGACTATCTAACAAAACCCCCAAGACCAGACATGAGAAGCCCTCTTTTGAGTGGTCAGGAATGCCTAAGATTCTCCAAACATTATAGGTGTGCTATGCTTCCTAAAAGTGGAAGGCAGGCTGGCACACTTTTAATCTCAGCACTTGGGAGGCAGAGGCAGGCCGATCTCTGTGAGTACAAAGCCAGCCTGGACTACAAAGTATGTCCAGGACAGCCAAGGCTACACAGAGAAACCCTGTCTCAAAAAAACAAAAACAACAAACAAACAAAAAAAAAAGTGGAAGGCAAGTGTCTACTGCTGACAACACCATGACCTTTGGACAAAGCCCAGAAGACATGATCTCACCTGGATCTGACCTAAATGTCTCCTACCTGAGGACTAGCTTTCACGGCACCAAAAGGTTCCGTGCAAGTTTCCAAAGGAGAGAAGTTAACCAATAGTTCTTCCTAGCTATGACCCGTATGAACTGAGATGACCAGCATGGCACAACAGCCCTACCGGTGCAATAGCACCAAACATATCTTGACAGTGACCAACAGTTCTCTAATTAAACATAAGGCCCAGTCAACAAAAGGGAAATCATGCCTGCTACTGGAAACTGAGCAAGTTATCCAGGGCTGGAGAAGTCATATCCTGGAGGAGAACCTACAACCACCATTTAACTATACCAGCATAAAACTTCTATGTTCTAAATATTTGTTCTTACGCCCACAGGTAAGTATAGTCCTCATTCCTCACAGCAAGGAAACTTCTCTTTCCAACAGATGGAGATCAATACAGAAAACCATAACCGATCAAAATGCAGAGCTGTGGCGCCAATCCCAAGGGACACATCTATAACACAGCTCCTGCACCTAAGGCAGATGGCGGGGCAGAAAGCCAAGAAGCTACACCATGAAGCCTCACCAACATGGCTGCCTAAACAAGATCTGAACAAAGACAATACCAACAGGCATCCAAAGCCTCAAGTGAAGAGAGTACTCACCCATTATCCAATACCAAATGAACAGCCCTGAAAATATACACATGCATACATATAACAACAAGTTAAGAAAAAAAGGCTACAAAGTTGAAAGAGAGCAGAAAGGGTGTGTGTGCATGGGAGGGTCGGGAAGGAGAAAAGGGAAGAGGGATACGAATTTTTTTTTCTTTGAGACAAGGTTTCTCTGTATAGCCTCGGCTGTCCTGGAACCTGCCTCCAACTCCTGAGTGCTGGGGATTACAAGCATACGCTACCACCAAGTAAGAAATTATATTTTTAAAAGCTGAGATGGAGGGGCTAGAAAGATGGCTCAGAGGTTGGGAGCACTGTCTGTTTTTTCAAAGGTCCTGAGTTCAGTTCCAAGCAACTACATGGTGGCTCACAACCATCTATAATGAGATCTGGTGCCCTCTTCTGGTGTCCAGGTATACACGCAGGCAAAAACATTGTATACATAAATAAATAAATCTTTAAAAAAAATTGAATTGGAGCTGGGCCAGACAAGATTATGTAGAGAAACCTTCTAAAACAATAAAAAAAGAAAACAAAACAAAAAAACAGATCTACTTAATTCCATAAGGTTACTGGAAATCACATTTTTAAACAACTTCTAACATTTCCATTACTATTGCTGTATAGCATTTTTGTACAGCATTTATCTATCCAAAACGAATGGTTACATAACTGAACTAAGGCTTAAGAGTGAGTCAGTGGGCCGGGCGTGGTGGCGCACGCCTTTAATCTCAGCACTTGGGAGGCAGAGGCAGGCAGAGCCCTGTGAGTTCGAGGCCAGCCTGGTCTACAAAGTGAGTCTAAGACAGCCAGGGCTACACAGAGAGACCCTGTCTCGAAAAATGAAACAGAACAAAAACAAGAGTCAGTGCAGAGGTTCCTTCACACACATTCATTGGCAATCACAGGGCTCCAGTGACACCATCAGTGTGCTAAGAGGCAGGGTTCAAAGAGGTAAAGATGTGACTTCATGTCTGCTTGTGAGACTTGAGAAGGCAGTAGTCCCCTCAAAGCCTATGAACCCTGAGAGCCCAGGGCCATCCTGGGTTTCTGGACTGCTACATAGCACCTGCCCTCACACAAATAAATAAATAAAATATAACAAAAATATAATAGATAATTTTAATATTCTCCCTTCTGCTCAAACGCTCAGGGCTGATGCCTGTCTCCACAGATCTGTCCCAGCTGCTCCCTCCACCTTGCTGTCTCGGGTTTGTTTCCTCAGCACCTTCTACTGTTCCCGCAGTGATCCTCCCTCCGGCCCCCTCTGCAGGCACACCACCCTCCAGTGCAGGAGACTCCTGGCTTCTCACTGCCACATCCTGTGACTGCAGCAGCATCGGACATCAACAACATACACAACTAGCACGTGCATAATTGCCACATAAATCATAAGCAAATGTAACTAACTGATACTACATTATATGACTTTATAATAAATACACAAAGACGCTGGACTCTCTATAATTCCTTATTATGAATTACAGATTTGACTGTAAATAATTTAAAACCGAATCAAAATGAAACAGATATCAGCCAACTCAATTCAGCCAGCTTGGTACTTTTTAAAGAACACTGAAATTAACACAATTATATAAACCCCTCCAGTGGACTTTCCTAGAACCCAAGAGGTCCAGTGTAGCCCACACTTAAAAAAAAAAAGTCCAGGTGGGATGTCAGAGCTTTGGACAACTAACAAGTTCAATATGGGAAAATCTATTTTTCCTAAATTCACATTCGTATTTTACTGACAGCTTTGAGACTCTGTGGGGAAGAGTCCTGCCAAATCTGTCAGTGGGCTTAGCCAGTGTTCTTGGCTACTTACAGGAGTGTTCAATGGACACACTGCCGCGTCTTCTTTTTCCGTGCCCCATTCAAAGTGCAAGGCAAACAGAGTGATGATTACTAATTAGAAAGTTGTTTTGAGCTTTGATATAAAAACGTCCTGGTTAAGAGCCTAACCTGGTGGCACTCACCTGTAATCCCTGAGACAAAGGACCACTTGTGCCATAGAGACCCTGCCTCAAAAAACAAATGTCAAAGTCTGAGCAGCCCCTGCACCAGGAAGACGCCCTCAGACCACAAGAGGAAAAGTGGCCTAAGACAAAAGGGGAAAGGAAGCACTGCCTTGGGAGCCAGGTAAGGACTAGAGACGTTAGGGTTCCCGGGGCAGAACTGGCTCCACCGCCAAGGGTTTTGATTAGAGGACATCTTGCCGGCACCTCTACCTAGTTTTTACACAAAAGGGTGCTCCCTGCTTCAGAAGGCCTACCAGCACCTGCTCAGCCATGTCAGAAGCAGCCGCACTGAAGAGACCATTCACTGGGTATAGTCTTCCACAAGTACTAAGTGCTCCAGTCTTCAGGAGAACACTGGGAGGTGGGTGGTAAGTCCACTGTACAGACAGGCAAACCGAGGCTCAGGCTGCATAGGCCCTGAGAAGCAGAGACATCTTCTCAACTCCATGTTCACAGTGACTTCCTGAAGTGGCTTGTCAGGGTCAGGCACTAGTCAGTCAGGAGCCATCACAGTCACAACTCATGCTCTAACAGCAGCACTCAGGGTAAGGAGTCAGCAGCTGGAAGGCGCACACAGGACGTGACCTGTGGAAAAGTCAGAGCAGCAGAGCACGCAGGCAGCACTGTGTGTACTAAGAAGGCAGGTGGGGGTGGGACAGGGCCCAGCACACTTTGTGCGAGCGTTCTAATGCTGCTACAGGGCTTGCTTTGCACACAGCCCTGCTCCTGCCCTAGCCCACGTTCTGCTGCTGCGCCCGAATGCCCAGCTAGGAAAGGTGAGCTGAGCTGGCAGGCCTGGGGACTAGAAACCCAGCAGCACAGGACCACCAAGGGCAATGTGCAGCTGCATCTCCTGGCAGGAAGCAGGACAAGCAGAGAGGAAAGGTGAGGCGCACGCCCTTCTGTAACAACCGGCCTAGTCCTAGAGCTGCAGCTCAAGCAAGAAGAGCTCTCGCACTTGCAGCTTACCGCCTCCAAAGGCCCCGTGTTCTTCCCCACTGTTACACAAAAAATAAATTTTGCTGGGGACAAAGTACACCAAACAAGAGCAAATTATGTTATACAATGCCAGCATCAGACTCCTTTCCCCAGAATACACATTACGAACCTCTCAGAGCTTTGCTTATGGGGAGGAAAAAAAGGGTAGGGGGCAGCAGAGAACAACAAAAAACCAACAGGAGAAAAAAATCCAAATGCTGAGCTTGGTTAGCAGTAGAGGGGACCCCACTGGTCTGACTACCTTAGCAGTACAGGAATTCTAGAAACAGCAAGTACTGCAGGAGGGGATAAGGAAAACGCCGAGCTGCTGAGCTGTGCAGTGTGTCCTGCCAAACCTAATGGCCTGAGCTCTGTTTCCAGGTCCCCCATGGCAGAAGGAGAGAGCACTTTCCTCTGACTTCACACATGCATGCACACGCATGCAAATACACATGCACACAATTAAATACGTGCAATAAAATTCAGGTATTATGTTTCATCTATGGGTTTGCTTGACAGATACATTTTAAAACTAAACTTATAAGTCAGCTGTTCCACATAGAACAGACCCACAGATTCCAAAAGCCATCAACAGCCAAGTAGTTTATAGACTACCATTGGAAACAGAAAGCCTGTCTATTATGTACAAAAGGCATGGTAATAGTCCAACTATCTTATTCAGAAGTTCAATGAGGAAAGCCAAGTCAAAATTGTAAACTGCAACAATCAGAAGCACTTCCTAGTCCAGTGTGGTAGATCCACACTAGCAATCCCAACACTTGGGAGGATAAGGCGAGAGGACTGAGTTCAAGGACAGCCTGGGTTAGTAATATACCCTGTTACCAAATCAAAAACAGAAAACAAGGCAGGCCTGGGAGCACGTGCCTACCAGCCCAGCACTCTGGAGGTAGAGACAGGAACAAAGACTGCTCTACACAGCAAGTTCTAGAACAAGAAGGATTATATATACTGAGACCATGTTTCAAAGCAGCTAACAAACCCTCAGTGTAGGAAATAACAGATGCTCCAGGGCTTCACTCGGCTCCTGTGTCTCCTAGTTCCCTAACTGCCCTAACTGGGCAACAAAGGCACCTGTCCTCCACAGCAGAGTGTGACCTGCAGAGCAATAAACAGACAGCATAAGAAAGAGTAAGGCACACACAAACCACTCCCACACGGGCTCCTACATAAGCCTACAAGTGCTCCACCATCTTAGAATGGCAGCCCTAACAGTGTGTGTTTAATACTGTACTGCATTTCTGTGGGGAAAAGGCAAACACAACTATTTGCTTGTAAAGTGTCATATCTCTGTCAAGAAATAATCAAGTACACTGTAGCTGAAAACACGGTTCTCATAAAAACCAAAACCAAACAAAAACCAATAGTAAGCATGATGGCCATCGATCACTTTGAGCTCCAGCCCAGCCTCATCTACATGGTGAGTCCAGCCCAGCCTTGTCTACATGG
>OU015759.1:3984705-4020778 GCA_907169655.1 Acomys percivali | reverse complement strand
TGGTGGGTCCAGCCCAGCCTTGTCTACATGGTGGGTCCAGCCCAGCCACAGTGAGAACTTGTCTCAAGCAAGCAAACAAACAACAATAAAAAAAACCCAGTGGTGCGTCTGTATGTGCTCCGGTATGTATTAGTGCACAGACAGTCTGGAACAGCATTTACCAGGTACACAGGCATGTGGGGGTTTGTAAACAGAATAGGATAGGAAAAAAAAAGCAGAAAGCTCTATTTGTTGTGGAGCGAGAGATGAAGCCTCATGGACACTGGCCAGTGTTCTTCCACCCAGCTGCATCTCCAGCCTGTGCTATTTTTTGCGACAGGGAATGCACAGTCCAGGCTGGTCTTAAACTCACAACCCCTCCGCCTCTTTATCATTACCACTGTAGGCATGCACTACCACACCTAGCTGAGCTTTGCATTTCATTGTTCAATTTCTTTGGACAATTACACATATTTTTAATGAATACTTTATTTATTTACCCAGGGACAATGTACACACATGCAAGGCAAGTATTCTACCACTGAGCTACATTCTCAGCCTATAAGTATAACTCTTAAAATACCTTTACTCTGATGAGCCATTTTATGAAATCATAGAAATAACCAAAAATTACAAATACACCTGAATGAAGAAATTCAAGGTAGAATGAACTATGGTGTGTGTAGCTCAGTGATAAAGTGTAGGCCTGATGTGTGCAAGGACTTGGGTTTAAGACCTAACATTGATACCAGGCATAGTGGTGGCGCACGCCTGTAATCCCAGCACTCGGGATGCAGAGGCAGGCGGAACTCTGAGTTCAAGGCCAGCCTGGTCTACAAAGTGAGTCTAGGACAACCAGGACTGTGCAGTGAAACCCTGTCTCAAAAAAGAACAAACAAACAGGGAATAGGGTGAAAGAGGGAGGGAGAGGGGAACGGGAAAATACAAGTGAGGGGATAACAATTGAGAAGTAATCTGAATAAATTATTTAAATTAAAAAAGAGAAACCAACAAACAAAAATACACACAGACACACAAAGTAGGATAATACAGAAAGGATTGCAATGGCTCAACAAGAATAATACACAAACTCATAAATTGTCTCATATTTAAATAACAAGAATGACCCAATATTATATGTTGTAGCAGCAAACTATGGCTCCTGGACCAAAATCAGTACACTGAACACATACTCCCTTAGATAAAATATTTTATTTTTCAAAAATTTATTTTCAATTATGTGTATGTGTATGTGCACATGTGCGTGGACGTCCACAAAGGACAGATAAAGGCCTCAGATTCTTTGGAGCTGCGATCACAGGTGGTCATGAGCTGCATGGAGGAGTGCATGAGTGCTAGGAACCAGCCCTGAACTCAGATCCTTAGGAAGAGCAGTATACACTTTTAACCTCTCAGGCGCCTCTGCAGACTCCAGGTTTCCATATTTTTAAATAACTGGAGCTGGGCGTGGTGGCACGAGGCCTTAGCCCCAGGACTCAGGAGGCAGAGGCACTCTGTGAGTTAAGACAAGCCTTGCTTACATACTGAGTTCCAGATCAGCCATGGCTACATAGTGAGACTGTTTAAAAAACAGACAACACTCGCTGCTCTCCCAGGTCTGATTCCCAGCACCCACATGGCATCTGTCACCCTCTGTAATTCCAGTCCCTAGAAGATCTGATGCCCTAGAAGACTCCTGGGCCTCTGCAGGCACCACACATACGTGTAGGCAAAAATACGCCCCCACACACAAAAATAAAAACAAATGCACTAAAGAACTAATGAAACAGAGTCAAAGTTTAAAAACAAAACAAAACCCTCATTGTATGTAGCTCAGTAGCACAGCAGTCACCAAGAATGCAAAAAGTGCTGGGTTCCATCGCTACCAGTGAATAAAAAAGAACAGTAAAAAAAAAAAGTATTTCCTCAATGAAGTCAAGGAAAAAAGCCATCTTATCATGAATAAAACTTGATTCTAATCTAGACTCCTAAAGAAAAACCCCTCTTATTTTCTACATAACCTCCCCAAGAAACAGAGTAATATTCAAATGCATTTGAATAAAAACAGCTTTGAATTTAGAACTGAGGAACTCATTTATTCTATAAACACATAGGACTTTCTTAGAAACCAGTGATTCTATAGATTAAAAGCTGAAAAATACAACTCGCCATCATACTTAGAATTCTATGCACATCTAGGGCCTCACACATTAGGCAAGTGCACTGAAATGTCTCTCCAGCCCCTCATCCAGACCCTTACTAAACACTTTCATTGTATATTATTTGGATTAGTTTCCAACTTGGAAAAATTAAGAACAAACTGAGTTTAACTTTTTCTTTTGTGCTTGTGCTGGACTAGACCTGAGACCGGCCCCCCACCTTTGACCACTGACTACAGCACTGAGGCCCGGTTCTGCATCCTGCTCAATGATCTTTTAACCCATTTAAAACGAAAGCATTGGAACGTGCAGGGACCAAACTTTACAAGAGTGTATCAACAGGAAGAGGACAAGGCTACTGTTGCTGCAGCACGGAGCAGCTGAGGTCCTCACTGACCTCTGCATACACTTTCCTATGAGGACAGTACTCTACCTCAATATCCTGGAGACTGAATTCCTTCTGGTCCGTGAAGTTAGCAGCCCCAGCACTGAGTTCCATGAGCATCTTTGCAATCTCGGGCTTTATGGCTGAGGTCAGTCGGCTGGCTGCTTCCATCACGTGCTCCTGCACATCTTTGAGCTGCATGGCTGCCTTCGAGTAGTGTGAGTTCCTGAACACGGTGCTGAAGAGATCTGTGAGGAACGTACTAGCACGGCAGAAGACATTGAGGGCATCCAGGTACTTGGAGATGCCCTGCTGGATGTCAGCAATGGGAGTGGAGTGGGGCATGGCATGGTGGCAGCTGCCCGCAGCAGTCAGACTGCCCAGGGGGGCAGAAGGGGCCGTGGATGCCAGGGGGGCGCTCAGTGCTCGGCCCAGCTCAGGCATCGGGTACTGCTGGTGCTGCTGCACCTTCTGCTTGGACCCGCCAAGCAGGAAGCGCCGCTTGTAGTCCATCTTGCTGTCCTGGGCACTGCAGCAATACATGCGGGTAGGGAACTGTCCCAGGGACCGCTGGCAGGTCAGGGTTCAGAGTCCTTTTTTCCCAAAACTGTAGCTAGGTATAAAAATAGCGGAGTTCTGCAAATCTAAGTTTTAAAAAAGGCATTTCCATGAGGCAGGTGACCATGTGATCCAACATAAAGGTTAAAAAAAATAATAATAACAGGCTTATATAATTAATATTTTCAGTGTAGGTAGGAACTCTGACAAAAAATAAAAGTGTGTCCAAAATGCTGTGCAACTGTTCAGCATCCTACTCTCAATGAAGATATGCTTGCTGAGGAAAATGTTTACTTATAATTGCTTTGCAAGAATATTTTGATACTTAAATTTACAACGGCAGAAAAATAACTTAACTTTTAAAATGTAATATAGTGTATCTTCTATATACCAAAGAGGAACCCAGCTGGTCAACAGCATTTAGGCAGAAGGGTTGCTTTCCAAGAAGTCCTTAAGCAAGAAGAGCACACCTCTGCAGAATCCCGACAGAGCCTGCCTGTCACCTCCATTTACCTGGAAAGCTGCTTCTCAGTGCTAAAACCTTACAAGTCTTCTGTAACGGTTTCTGGAAACAAGTTTTCTTTAAACATGGCATTTGTTACTGTATGTCTTCTCCTTTCTTTTGTTTGCTGAGGTAGCGGTTTCCTTGTAACATTAGCAAGAAGTGCGTCCAGACTGGGTTGGCCTGCAGTTGTAAAGTCTGAAGCAAGAAAGCGCAGATGTATTCATAAGGCCTCTAAGTCACTTCCTGTAAGAGTAAAGAAAGCAAAGAAGTCAGGGAGGCTGTAGGACAAAGAGCCATTCTGAACACTGCTACAATGCTGAGTCCTCCACTCTGGTGAGTGTCCCCTCAAGACATCAGAAGTTTCATGAAAGGAGGACAGGGTGAAGGCCAGCTATGAAAAGCTCCTTGTGGGGCGGGTTGCGGTGGCGCACGCCTTTGATCCCAGTACTTGGAAGGCAGAGGCAGGCAGATCTCTGGGAGTTTGAGGCCGGCCTGGTCTACAAAGCAAGTTCCAGGACAGCCAAGGCTACACAGAGAAACCCTGTTTTGCAAGGAGGAGGAGAAGGAAGAGGAGGAAGAAGAGGAAGAAAAACAGAAGAAAAGAAAAAGAAAAAGGAAGCAAGCTCGCTCCTTGGGTTGAAGGCTAGAGACATGACTCAACATGCATGAAGCCCTGAGTTCAACTCTAGCACTACATAAACCAGCTGTGGTGCCTCACACCTCTGATCCCAACATCCAGATGGTGGAGGCAGAAGGTCATGGCTAGAGAGATGGCTCAGTGGTTACGGACACTCTTTTTTTGTTTTGTTTTGTTTTGTTTTTTGAGACAGGGTTTCTCTGTGTAGCCTTGGCTATCCTGGACTGCCTTTGTAGACCAGGCTGGCTTCGAACTCACAGCGATCCGCCTGCCTCTGCCTCCCGAGTGCTGGGATTAAAGGCGTGCGCCACCACCGCCCGGCTTGGTTATGGACACTCTTAACCACTCTTCCAGAGGACCCAGGTTCAAATCCTAGCACCCACATGGCAGCTCACAACTGTCTGTAACTCCAAGATCTGACATTCTCATATAACACATGCAAGCAAAACACAATGCACATAAAATAAAGGAAAATAAATTTTAAAAAAAGTTGTTTAAGGTCAAGCCAGGCATGGTGGAGCACACGTGTAATCCCAGCACTCGGGGAGGCAGAAGCCAGCAGATCTTTGTGAGTTCGAGGCCATCCTGGTCTTCAAGGTAAGCCCAGGACAGCCAAGGCTACACAGAGAAACCCTGTCTTGAAAAACCAAAAGGAGGGGGGAAGGAAGAGGAGGAAGAGGAAGAAGAAGAGAAGGAGAGGAAGAGGAGGGGTTGGAGGAGGAGGAATGAAGTCTGATTTCAGACCAACTGATCAATCTAAAGCTGGTGAAGTGGTAACACGTTAAACGGGGCCTGCTCCACAGTTAGCATTCCTTTGCCTGGCATCCGCAGAGGCAGGAAGAAGGCATAAGATCCCCCTAGAAATGGAGTTACAAATGGTTGTGAGCGGCCATGGGGGTGATAGGACTCAAACCCAGGTCCTCTGGAAGAGCAGCCTGTGCTTTTAACTGTTGATCCATCTCACCATGACCAGAAACTCCTTTTACCAAATACAGGGGGCGGGAAAAGGATATGATTTTAAAAAAAGAAAAAAGAAAAGAAAAAGAAAAAAGGAAAATGTTTATTTTTTTAAAGCAGCAACAATGAAAGTAAGAAAGAAAAAAAAAAAAAAAGAAATAGAAATCCAAGTACAGCCTTTAAGCTGAGGCAGGAGGAGTACCATGAGTCTGAGACCAGCCCAGGCTACAGGTTGAGTTTCAGGACAGCCTGGGCTAAAGGAAAGACTTTGTCTCAACAACAAATAAACAAACAAAAATAGATTTATAAAAATTTTTGCAACTGAGAAAGGTGAAGTGGCTTATGACTGTAATCCCAGCACTTGGGAAGCTGAGGCCCAAGTTTGAGGTTAGCCTAGGTATGGGTACGCAGTTCAGTCCAGCTTCAACTATAGAGTAAGAAGACCCTGTTCAAAGGGAACAGGGCAGAATTCTGAAGTAGGAAAAACACAAAAACTAAGCTGGGCATGGCGGCACACATTTTAATCCGACCACGAGGGCGGCAGAGGCGGGCAGATCTTAGCCTCTCTGCCTTGGTGTCATCATTTATAAGCAGAGATAACAACAGTAACTACTGTTACTGCGTCACATGAGTCCACACATATCAAAAACAGAATAATGTCTGGCATATACTAGGCATTAATGTTTGATGATGTCACACAAAACAAGAGAAGGTAAGCAGGCCTCATTATCTTTGCTTGTCTGGAAAAACACTACTGACAAACAAGAAAGGTTTTGTTGAGTAACTCAATGTTTAAACCAAACAGAAACCTGCCTGCCTTAGAATGGGAGTCATTGCATGCTTCATGAACCCTAATTTCTACTTAATATGCTAAGCAAAGAGAAATGAATTCCTGAATGAATTCATTAAAAGTTCCTGTTTGACTAAATTTTAATTGCCATGATTTATGAATACTCTGTGTGTGTGTGTGTTAGTGTTACTAGGGATCAAATCCAGGACCTCACCACAGTGGGCAAGTGTTCTCCCACTGATCTACACACTACATCCTCAGCCTCATCCAGAAAATGCAGTCATTCGGGCAACACAGAACACAGCAACAAACAGCTCTGCTGTCAGCAACAAAAAGGGTACAAATTCACTGCAGGACCACAGGCTCAGAAGCATACGCACCTACCTCAGAATTCTCCCCAATCCACTGAGCTACTGCTAAAGCTCTTCGTAAGAGAATCACAGCCTAACAGGAAGGTCTGAGCCACCGTCTATTTCAATGTAAGCCGCTCCTGAGAAGACAGAGAGCTCAGGAAACGCACAGCAGAGCTGGCCACTTCCTAGATCCCACAGAGCCAGGGGGGCACAATGAGGTGAGCAACGCTTCCTGGAGGAGCTGGCTAAGCGCCCAGCTCTAAATGGATCAGGAGTGGGAAACAGTCTAATCAGCTTCATCTCTTCCATACTTTCCATTTGGTCACCAAGTAGGCAGCTCCCACAAAGGCAAGAGGAGCCTCCTCCCAATTATCTACACGCACCCAGGTTTGGCTAGTCGGCTGGTTGTTTAGGGGGCACCAAGGGCCTAGCTTATGATAGGACTAGGCAAAAGCTCCAAACAAATAGGCTCATTTTAAAAATTACGTTTATTACATTTCTTTGTGTGTGTGTGTGTGTGAGACACACATGCCACAATGTGTGTGTGGAAGTAAGAAGGCAACTTGAAGGAGTTGTTTCTCTCCTTCCACCTTAGCCTGCTAAGTCATCTTGCTGGCCTGGAATTCTTCACTAGTAATCACCCGATAATGAAGACAAACCAGAATGACTTCAAAGGACACTAAACTGGGTGTGTCGCAGGCCTCTAACCCCACACCACGAAGGAGGGCAGAGGCAATCACAGAGGATCTCTGTGAATTCGAGGCTAGACTGGGCTTCATAGCCAGTTCAATAGCAGCCAGAGCTACATAGTGAGACCATATAAAAAAAAAAATAAAAAATAAAAAATAAAAGGCTAAGATCACTTCTCTCAAAATAAGCTTCATTTCATTTTACAGGCAAGGCTGGCTTCAAGCTCACTGTACAGCCAAGGATTACCTTGACTTCTGCTCCTCCTGCATCCACCTCTCAAGTGCTGGGTCAGAGGCTGCATATATGACACTATGCCTGGCTTTATGTGGTCTTAAGGCTTGAACCTAGAGCTTCCAGCATGATAGACAAGCATTCCACCCACTAACTAAACTCCCCAGCCAAGAAATATGCATTCTAGAGCCTACAAAAATGCCTGTAAGAGCCAGGCTTGGCAAAGCACACTGGCAAAGTCTAGAACTTAGGTGGCCAAGGCAGGACGATCCTGAGCACAGGCAAGGCCTCAGCTCTATAGTGAGTTTGAGGCTAGAGTGAGCTACACAAGACACTGAGACTCAAATAACAGCAATAAGCAGATAAAGATAGATGGAAAAGCAAGCAAACAAACAAATGAAAAGAGAGAAAGAAGAGGAAAAACACCTGAAATTGTCTGAATGGTATCTAATGTGAAAGCTGAGAACCAGGAAATAAGAACTGAGATCACTATGCTGAAAGACAGAGGAAGAACTGACACAGGGTGAGGGACAGCTGGGCGATAGTGGTGGCGGCAGCGGTGGTGGCGGTTATGGTGGCGGTGGCTGTGGTGGTGGCTATGGTATCGGTGCACACCTTTAATCCTAGAAGACGACAACGGAGTAAGGTGCAGAAATAAACAAATACATATGTGTGTTGACAGTGTCAGTGCCGTATGTATGTCCTGCTCTGGCACGCTCAAGGACAGCCCTGGCTGTCACACAGAGAAACCCTGTCTCAAAAAACAAACAAAAAAAAAGATGGGGATGCACACTGCAGAAACACTTGCCTGGCTTCTGCATGGCCCTAGGAGCCATCGTCAAAGACAGGTATCAGTGTTTCCATTTCCAGTCATGGCCAGACTTCAGGACCATAGGGACGCACGCACACACGCACATATGCCCAGGTTTAATGTGGCTAGGAAATGCTGGGTATTTCTCTGGGAGGCCTGTTCTCTACCATCGACAAGCCTGTTTATGGCATCTTTCAGTTTACACACACATATACGTATGCACACTCATACTTTCCCCCTTGTTTCCTCTAGTCAATATAAAATTCTGTTTCTTTACAGTTCCCACACTGATGCTCAAACATAAATGAAGTCTCCAGAATTGTGCATAAAGCATATGGAAAAATGCTTAGAATCATTCACTACAAGGAAAACACAAATCAAAGCCACAAGGTACCACTTCATAACCACTAGCTGGAAACAGTGAAAATGACAGACAGTAGCAAATGTTGTGAAGGATGTTCGGAGACTGTAATCTTTATATACTTCTCACAGGAAAGGAAAATGGTGCAGATGCTTTGGAAAACCAGCTGACACTTCCTTATAAGGTTAAGCATAGAACTGCCACATGGCCAAGCCACTCTATTCCTGTGTACATACCAAGAGAAACAAAAAGCATGTTTACACCAAGAGCAGCTCATAACTGTTCCAAGTATTATTTCTAACAACCAAATATTGCAAAGTCAACCATCTTATCAACTGACAAACGGATAAGCAAATACGGCACAACCAAACACCGAACAGTAGAAAATTATTCAGCCTTTAAAAAAAGAGAAAGAAAGAAAGAAGAAAGACTGAAGGGGAGCTGAAGAGCTAGCTCAGTAGTTAAGAGCATCCGCTGCACTTGCAAAGAGCCCAGGTCTGATGCCAGTACTGCGGTGGCTCACAAGCGTCTGAAACAGCAGACTGCCAAGTGTGTGACGAGGGAAGGATGAGAGGACCACAGCAGGAGGGTAAGGAGTAACTTTTGGTAGACTGATGAGAAAACCTTCTTAGAGACGGTGTCTTGCTGTGTAGTCCAGACTGGCTGTAGATTCATGATCCTCCCCTATCAGCCTCCCAGATACTAGGAATACAGCTATTTTCCTCCATGCCTGGCTTAAAAAATACTCTAAAATCATTATAATTAATGGCGACATGACTAGTAAGTAACCTTGAAACCACTGAATCATAAATGAGTGAACTATATGGTCTGAGAATTGTATTTCAGTAAAGTTTTAAGTGCTAAGAGAATGAGGCCACAGAGCAGTGGTTCCCAACCCTCCTGATGCCGCAACCCTTTACTACAGTCCCTCATGCTACAGTGACAACTATAACACCATTTTGTTGCTATGTCATAACTGTTATATTGCTATTGTTATGAATTGTAATATAAATATCTGGTATGTAGGATATCTAATTTAATGTGTATCCCAAAGGGCTTGCCACCAACAAACTGAGAACCACAGCCAGAGACAATTGTTTCTTCCGAAAGAGAGAAAACAACTTGTAAGGACACCACAATGTTCTCTCCTGCCGGCTTCCAAGAGCAAACCCCAATCATCTCCCCTGGATAATATGGAGACACTGCAGGAAATTCTTTAGGCAGATTAGTGAAGTCATTGTCTATGAAGTTCAAAGCCCAACCATTTCCATGTTTTTAGTTCAGACTGACACAAACCATATTTAGAAATGAGCCCCAGAAAAATGCTTTGAAGAATTTTACTCTCAACAGTCATAAATTTAAAATATCCATCTAGGCCAGAGGAAATGCCTTGGAAGATTCCGTCCTTCGTCTGTCCTTCCTGAGAGCCCAGCTCTTTTGCCTCCTCTTACTTGTGACCATATCTAAAAGCGAAGCTCTTCAGCTTTCCCCCTACTCCCTGACTGTCCTTTGGGGCCCTTCCAGCCATCCTCCAGTGCTGTGACTTCTCAGAGCCTGTGCTGCACCCTGCTGTTTCTGACACTACCATATCCTCCCTGGGAAGATTGTGTTCCACTCCCCTTCCCAGGCACCCACACCCTCCTCCCTCACCCTAATACCACCTACTTCTGTCATGACCCATCTTCCCAGTCACAACCAGTCTACAGGTTCCTTCCAGCATCTAGGAGGCTCTCTGGGCCTCTTGGGATGTCTCAGAGCAGTTTTGATAAAAGACTGAATTAAGGGCCATGTTGTGCTCTGTCCCACCCTGCCTCTACATTAGCATTACTGTCCTAAAACACAGTTTACCGGAACTACCCACTACCCAGTGCGTCCCTGCCATCTCCAAGGCACAGGATCACTGCTCAGTCAACACATTCAAGAATCAAGAGCTGAGGCCATAGCTCAGTAGGTAAAGTGCTTGCCATGAAAGCAAAGATCAGAGCCTGACTTCGCAGTCCCCATGTGAAAAGGCTGAGTATGGCGTGCATGTGTACAATCCCAGTGCGTACTGGCCAATCATCGAGTATCAAGTCCCAGAGAGAGACCCTGGATCAAAAAACAAAACAGGCCCAGGGTAAATGACTCTTAAAGAGAAATACTCAAGGGTTGATCTTTGGTCCCCATACACATACACACAATGTATAGACAGCTGCACACACCCATGGCCAACACACTCATACCCAGCCACCCATAGACACACATGCACACAGAAGATGTTCAAAATCACTTGGGAGATAGCAGCAGAAGGATGGTGAATTTGAGGTCAACCTGGGCTATACAGCAAGACCAAGGAGACTAGGAGGGAGGGAGAAAAAGAGGAGGGAAGGTCAGAGAGAAGGAGGGAGGACCTCATGCATGCTGTCTCTGGGCTGTCCCAAAGCAAGGCAGATCTACTGAGAGAAAGCCTGCTGTGAGCCTCAGAAGCAGAACACCAGCTCTCAGGCTCCACTGTGCCCATGAAAGCACACAGGAAAGGGTACCCAAATGCTGGCTGATGGAGAAATGGAAAACCCAAGCAGCAACGTAATGTACAAAAAGGCCAAGTGTGGGCCAGGTATGATGGTGCACACCTGTAATCCTAGCACTCGGAGGCAGAGGCAAGCGGATCTCTGTGAGCTCCAGGCCCACCTGGTCTACAAAATGACACAGAGAAACCCTGTCTTGAAAAACCAGAAAAAAAAAAAAAGAAAGAAAGAAAGAAAGCCAAGCGTGATGGCGCATACTGAGCCACCAGTCCAGAAGCAGAGGTAGGAGGATCTCTTTGAATTTGAAGCCATCTTGGCCTATATAGAGTTCAAGGCCACCAAGAGTTACACTGTGAGATTCTGTCTCAAAAACAAACAAAAGAGATGAGGTCATAGAACCAAGCATTCTACTTTACCATACAAAATTAGTAACTCAGAATTCAATCCTTTAACATAGTGGTTCTCGCCCAGCATGGTAGTGCATGCCTTTAATCCCAGCACTCGGGAGCGCTGTGAGTTTGAGGCCAGGCTGGTCTACAAAGCAAGTCTAGGACAGTCAAGGCTACACAGGGAGACCCTGTCTCAAAACAACAACAACAACAAACATAGTGGTTCTCACCGTGGCTAGCCTACCTAGGAGGCATTAGGTGGAGAAATGCTAGTGGCATTTAGTGGGTAGAAGCCAGAGACTCAGCTTAAACATCCTTGAAAATACGCAGCAGCCCTCACAGCAGGGAGCTTCCTCCCCAGCATGACAAGGTGCTGGTACCGAAACATGCCAATCAGCAAAAGCTCTGAGCACTCTCAAGTCACCTAATGTACCACTGAATTATCTCTCAGTTGCATGTATATAACATCTGCTAGCTCAACACTTAGAAAGTTGAGGCAGGAGAGCCATGGAACATCAAGGACAGCCTTACAGAGCACAGTCTTGTCTCAAAAGAAGACGAATAAAATTACTTTTTCTGGCCATGTGGTGGTGGGATACTCGGGAGGCAGAGGCAAGTGGATCTCTGTGAATTTGAGTCCAGCCTAGTCTACAGAGTGAGTTCCAGGACAGCCAGGGCTACACAGCGACCCTGTCTCAAAAAACAAACAAGCAAACAAACAAAACTTACTTTTTCTGAAGAGATGCTACAACCTTCTCCTGTGAACTAAGCCACAAGCCCCTAAGACACCTAAAAGTATCACTAGAAAAGAGATAGCTGGTAAATGCTAATTTAGTGGCTTAGAAAACAACTCTGAGAGTTGCAAGTAGGGCAGCCCCAGCGTCCTACTTCCTACCTCACAACAAGGCTACTTCAGGAACCCAGAATCCGCATTCCCAGATTTGCGTTTGTGTGTGACGTGCTTGTGGAGGCCAGAGGTCAGCCCTGGGTGTCTTCCTGAACTGCTCTCCACCTATCTTTTAGGACAGTCTCACTGAGCCCTGCACTCACTCACTCAGCTAACCTGGCTGGGGAGCACCAGGGATCTGTCTGTACACTCTCTGCCCCCAGATGCTTTTCCCCACAGGTGCCAGGGATCCTAACCCAGGACTTCATGCTTGTGCTGCCAGTGTTTTACCCATTCCCACTCTTACCTGCAGCAGACCCATCCTTTCAACTGACTCTGTTGCTCCAAGGCAGGCCACCCACCCATGCTGTTGAGGCTGAATAAAGCCTCACCTCACAGAGTTTTGATTAGCAATCTTCCCCAACCCCCAGGCCTGAGGAGGACATGACATCATCTCAATCCTATCACCAAATGTTCCTGTGTTTCCCAGAGGAAGAAGGCACAAAGGTGGAAAGCGCTGCATATCTCAGACCCTCAGGCCTTATCCTCTGCCAGCTCAAATCAGTGCTCAGCAGCAGCCAGGCAGGAGCCGCCTCATATCCTGTGCAAGGCCAGTAAAAATAGGAAGTGGGGGAGGAAGTTCACAAAGCAGAAACAAAAGCAATCACAGTCCAGCTTCCTGAACACAAATCACCGAGCAAGGAGAGGCGCATCATTAAACGGAAAGGCAGGCAGGGAGAGCCAAGGCCAGAGGAAAGGAAATGACTCTTTCGTGTCCACCCAGCCCGCAGCATTAACTGTGCACGAGAGGCTGTCTTAATCGAAAACCTGGGCAAAGCCGGTCGCCAGGTATTACATGGAAATGAATGCTGAAGCATGTTGATTCAAAAACTCAAGCACAGACCGCTGAATGTTGGATCCTATCAGCACACACACAGTCCATGAAATAGTCTAGGGAGGTCAAGATTAAGGGTTGTTGTTGTTGTTTCTAGTCAGGAAATGACACAAGGGCTGGAGAAACGGCTCAGCAATCCTAAGTACTTGATGCTCTTCCAAAGGACCTGAGTTCTGTTCCCAGCATCCATGTCAGGCAGCTTCACAATCTCCTGTAATTCCAGGAGAGTCAATATCTTTCTCTGGCCTCAGAGTACCCGCGCAGGTGGCATATACACACTCATAAATACAAACAAAGTAAATATTTTAAAAGTAGCAGTAGCAGCAGCAGTGGTAATAGCAGCAGAAGTGGGGCCCATAACTTGGTGGTAGCGCTCTTGCCCAGCACAGGTGCGGCCTCGGGTTCCACACCTTCCACTGTCCAGCAGGTAGATGAATAGGCTTCTGCACCTACAGAACCTGCCCAGTCACCCAGACATCAAAGGGAGACACAGCTCCTACTTCCAAGTAGCTATCAGCCTACAGTAGGAGGGGACACGGGATGGGGACTGCTCCTAAGGGGACATGTGCTCTATAAGGCTTTACCACAAAATAGGGCATTTCTCCACAACACCAAAGCAGGTTATCATTAGTGGTTCTAAGGCATTTTATATCTGGTGATCTACAAACAACTGATCATTTCATTTAAGAAGAAAAACTGTTCTAACCACAAAGTCAACATAGTTGAATTTACTCTAAAAAACAGAGGTTTGAGGGGAAAAAAATAAGCCAAATGTGTTAAATGGTAATTTTGAGGCACAGTCTTAATTTTGTTTAAATTGAGGTTTAGCGGGGCTGGACAGATGGATGGGTGGTTAAGAGTGATTGGTCTCACAAAGGACCCAGGTTTGGAACCCCAGCATCTAACCCAGGCAGCTCTAGTTTAAAAGGATCTAACACCCTCTGGCCTCAAGAGCACCTGCATGTACATGGTGCACATAAACAAACATAGGCAAACACACACACACATACATACATACATTCATACAAACATACATACATGAATAAAATACTTAAAAAGTAAATAAACTGAAGGTTCGTTGTGTTTTAGTTTTGGTTGTGCTTTTTAAGGTGAGGTAGAAATCAAAGCCTGGCTTGTAAGGGGGAGCAGGTAGCGGTGGAGGCGGTGGTGCACGCCTTTAATCCCAGCACTCGGGAGGCAGAGGCAGGCGGATCGCTGTGAGTTCGAGGCCAGCCTGGTCTACAAAGTAAGTCCAGGATAGCCAAGGCTACACAGAGAAACGCTGTTAGGGGGGAGGGAGGGAGGGCTGGGGTTTTTTGTTTTGTTTTTTAAAGATGTATTTATTTTTTACAAATGCAGTGCTCTTCCTACATGTATGACAGAAGAGGGTATTAAATCACATTATAGATGGCTGTGAGCCACCATGTGGTTGCTGGGAATTGAACTCAGGACCTCTGAAGAGCAGTCAGTGCTCTTAACCTCTGAGCCATCTGTCCAGCCCCACTGGTTTGCTTTTTAAACAGTTACTACATCAATAGTAAAAAGATAAATGACGTACATGATAATCAGCACATACTCAATCTCACACAGAGACTGTCTATTTAATAACAGTAACAAAAAGAGCATTGCTGGGTCCTGCTGCAGTTCTCTCTCTCATTTCCTAATGATTGAAGGCCTCACATTACTTTGTATTTAAATTTTAGAGTATATACTTTTTACAAAGTTATAAACCCTCAGAACTTGCCATTACTGAGCTAAGTGCTGGAACTTATAAAGTAACTTTACCAGAGAAACACTGCAACTCAAACAGCACAACAAATCTGTCAGAGATCTTCAAAAGGAGACCTGGGCATATGGCACAAGCCTGACATTGCATCCCTTGGGAAGCAGAAGCGCTAGGACCGTGAGTTCAAGGCTAGCCTGGGACACAATGAGACTCTGTCTTAGACTCTTGAGGGGAGTGTTGTCTCCAGGCACCACACCGTAACCTCAGCAAGGACTGGCAGTGTTGGGTTGGGGGAGGAGCAGTCTCACTACTAGCCTAGGCTGACCTTACACTCATGATTCTCCTGCCCTGGACTCCTGCGTGCAGGATCACGGAAGCACTGTGCATCTGAGAACTGGCTCTTACACTTCTGAAGAACCTGCTCAGATGAAATAAAGTTTTCATTTATAAACTAAGAACGCCTACACTGGGGCTAGAGAGATGTTCTAGTTACGTATCTGGAGGTGAGGATGGATCCCGTAGGAAGGTTCCGTCCCAAGAGACTAGGTCTTTTATCAAAATCCCAGGTTCCTTTACACAGCTGGTCTTTGAACTCACGCTCGTCCTCCTTCGTGTGCCATCACAGCTGGGGTTCTTGGCGATGTCTCCAGCCCCTTCCTTGAGTTCAGTTAGATTGCTAGCGTATGCACAGACCTTATGGAAATGATTTACTCACGTGCACTAGTTTGCTGGAAAGGATTTTTCCAAGGCCACAGATGAAGAGATACGCACAGCAGAGCATGTGGGAAGGGGTGAAAGCATGCAAGCCTTCTCCAGGTACACCACTCTCTCAGCCCCGCTCCTTGACATCTATGGAGGCCTCATTCCTCAGGCAGGACATGAAAGCCCAGTCACTGATGACCAGTTCACTCAGTCACTCTCTGTCCCAATCCTCAAATGTCACCTAAGCTTTTTCAGATGACCAGCACCCAGCCTGAAGCTCTCCAGGGGCTGCCAGCCACCAGTGATCTCACTAGTACACGAAAATGTATTTATTAGTTCAGAGGTGCCACAAATTTCAGGGCTTGTACGCCAAGATGGAAAAATCAAATAGGTATTTCACAACATCGTATGAAAACATTTTTCAAGTGAGGCCTGGGGGCATACACGTGTAAGCCAGCATTCAGAAGACTTAGGCCCGAACACAGAGAGTGTTAGGGCAACCTGAGCACAGGAAGACACTGTCTGAGAAAGATTAAAAAAAAAAAAAAAATAGTTTGAAACTTTGCAAAACAAGTTGAACTGGTACAAACTTATTTTTGTATCCTTTAGAGAACTATTTAAGAGACTAGAGAGATGGTCCAGGGACTAAGAGAACGAGCTGTCCCTCCAGAGGACTTGGGTTCCATTTCCAGCACCAACATGACAGTTCATCTATAATTCCAGTTCTAGGGGATCCAATACCTTTTTTGGGGGGGCAGTGGGGGTGGGGGTTGAGACAGGGTTTCCCTGTGTAGCCCTGACTGTCCTAGAATTCCTTCTGTAGACCAGACTGGGCTCAAACTCAAAAAGATCTACCTGCCTCTGCCTCCCAAGTGCTGGGATTAAAGACGTGAGCTACCACATCTGGCAATACTCTTAAAATTTTAAGATAATTTCTGACAGACTTGGTATCACAAGTCTCTAACACTAGCATTTGGGGAGGACAATAAAGTTTAAGCTGGGGACAGTAGCACACTCCTTTAATCTGAGTACTTTGTAAGTTTGAGGCCAGCCTCGTCTATATATTGAGTTCCAGGACAGCCAGGGCTACATAGAAAAACCCTGCCTCAAAAAACCAGAGAAGAGAGGAGAGGGGAATTCAAGAGTAACCTGGGCTACAAAGTAAAGCTCTAGTCTCAAAAACAAAAAACAAACAAAAATATAAGGCACCCATGATCGATTTTACTAATGGCTACTTATGGTGTCTCTCCTCTCCAAGCTGGGAACACTGACTTTAATTTTATATACCCTGCAATTCCTGTCATCTGTCAAGAAGACCAGCAAGTCAGAGATATAACTAGCAGCCTGTTTTCCCCTAGCAAGTCATACAATCAGAAATGTGGGAGGGAGGGAGAGAGGGAAGGAAGGAGGGAGAAAGGGAGGGAGGGAGGGAAGGGAGGGAAAGAGAGAGAGAGAGAGAGAGAGAGAGAGAGAGATGGGTATCCAACTCAGGGCTCTGCTCATGCTAAGCAAACATTCTTGCACTGAGCTATACCAAGGCCAGAAATGTGGCATCTCCTCTCCATGAGCTCCATAGGCAGCAGAGGCTCATGCTGGCTTGCACTCTGCTCCTTCCTCACACCATGAGCCTTCACATACTCAATTACTAAGGTCCTAATGTATGCACAATCCTCCTGACATCAGGGACACTCAAGTGCTGCCTAGTTCAGTAGGCTAGAAAGGTCCTTACCTGCTGCTAGATGAAAGATGCTCCAGTACAAAGAAACTTCATGGTAGCCAACTACTACTGCTATGGCTTGGGCAGTCTGATTCATGTAGATGTGAATTCTTGCTCTCAGTAAATATGAGCCAAGTGAAAGGCACTTAGTAACTCTATGACCTTAAGCAAGTCAGCTGCAATCTTGTGCGTCAGTTTCCTTAGTAGAATGGCATAGCTAAACTCTGTAGAGCACAGGACTTGGCACATCTCCAGTCTCAGGAAATGGAAATGGCCATTCTTCAAGAGGCCTTGGGCTAGTATAGGGTATCTTTGGCAACTCCTCATGTTGGTCTCTTAGACAAATCTGCCCCAATCTCACACTGCAATTGAACAATTCACAGAGACAGAGACTACCTTTCTGCAGCTGTGCCCCCAACTCCCAAAATCCGGGAAACTAAACCACCTGGTGTGTACCAGCGCAAAAGGAGGTCATGGCTCTTCCTGTTTCTCTGCCCACCACTCCCTTCTACTTTAGCCCCAAGCTAGAAGGAAGTGGTGGACACAGCTGAGGAAGGGGCCCTATCACCTCAAATTACAAAGCACAGGACAAAGTTACTTAAGCACAGCATCCCCCTCCCCCTTGGGACTCAGGGGCGGCACAAGTAGTTAGCAGCTGCTAGAGGACCCACTTTCACCTCAGAAGCCTGGGGCACCCTAGTATGGGAGCCAAGCCAGCTTTCCTCTGCCTCTGGGACAGGGTGACAGGGTGAGGAAGACTGAGCTCTTCCCAGGTTCCTTAGCTGTAACTGAATCTCATTAGTATCTAATTCCCAAGTCATTTTTAGTAAGAAAATGCAATCGTTTCTTCCTGTGTCAAAAAAAAAAGAATAGATAGGAAAAAAGTATGCCATATAAAATGGTACCCAAGACAGCAAAATCAGATAGGGTATGGTGGCATACACACCAGTAATCCCAGGACTAAGGCAAGAGAATATTGAATTTGAGGGTAGCTTGGGCTACTCAGCAATCATTGTCTCAAAAATAATTATATTTTTTAAAAGTTTATTAAAAATGTACTGTTTGCATTAAAACATGCACTAAGAAAATGAAAAGTCCTATACTGCTATTTATTCTTTTTCTTTCTTTTTTTTCTTTTTTCTGTTTGTTTTTAAAGACAGGGTTTCTCTGTGTAGCCTTGGCTGTCCTGGAACTCACTTTGTAGACCAGGCTGGCCTCAAACTCAGTGATCCACCTGCCTCCGCCTTCTGAGTGCTGGGATTAAAGGCGTGCGCCACCACACCCGGCTCACTTACTATTAAGTTTGCACAACAGAACCTGTTGAAAATTAACCCCAGAGTAGAAAAATAAAAATAGAAAGCATATAGCCAAGTAGTTAAGGCAAACTTATCCACTGAAAAAAGAGACATGTTTCCACTTCAGATTTGAGACCGTTTCTGGCCCACACTTGTAGGAGAGGCACTCAGGAGGCGGGGGCAGAAGCCTGGACTGCTTAGTAACCTGAGGGTTCTTTCTGGAGCCTCATCCCAAAAGCAATCCGTTGTTTTCCTATCACCTGTGCCTGGCCTTTTTTCCTGCACTCAGAAATGTATTTTTCTCTGGCTCAAATGGGCACTTAAGCACACTATCCTGCACCTTCCTCTTACTGAGTGATTTATTTCTTCATTTAAGGAGCCCAGGAATCACCATCAAGCAGGGCCCCCAAATGCTGTGCAGTGAGCTAACCCGCTTCTAAGTCATACCTGTTTTCCATCTTAACATAAGAAGGTCTGGCAAAACGGAGGATTTGGGAGGGGTGTAGACTCTACTGGGAACAGCATCCACGAAAAGATCGTAAATGCACACGTAACATTTAGAACGTGAGGCAGTGTGTAGGCTAACTGGAGGGGACAGACACTGCACATGTCAGTTCTGTGTGTGTCACAGGGCTACACAAAGGAACACACACACAACACCGAGCACCAAGCCTGACTAGCCCAGTGAGCGCACGGGGATGCAGATTATCACTATTAACCATACACCTCAGGCTTGCTTACCCCTGCAGCTTTACTCAGGCCACCATCCTGCCTAAGCATCCTCTGTTCTTACAGGGAGCTGGAGTCACCAACTCTCCCTCCCCACATATTAGGCTAAGCTCAACCTTCTTCAGAAAGTTGCCCTTGACACGTTCAGGTTGGCTTTCCTGCCTGAGCAGTTTGGGAAGAGCCTGTCTGCCATCACTTCCCACTGTCTGCTATCAGCTTTGTCCGTGAGCCCAGGAGTAGTTAAGCTCAAAGATGCCTGATGTGTTAACCAGAAGGCCAACTGCTAAGTGTACACCAGAAGAGCTGCAACTTCACCAGGTTCAAAGTCCTCATGGCAACTAAAAGAACACGCAACAGTGTCCCCATTCTACAGCCGGATTAGACAGCACCCCGAGACCAGAATCTACTATAACGATCTGACCACCTCTTTGGCAGAAATTTCCAGATGAAACTATGAACTATAGCCAGGCATGGTGATGCACGCCTTTAATCCCAGCACTCGGGAGGCAGAGGCAGGCGGATCGCTGTGAGTTCGAGGCCAGCCTGGTCTACAAAGCGAGTCCAGGTCAGCCAAGGCTACACAGAGAAACCCTGTCTTGAAAAACAAAAAACAAAAAACAAACAAAAAAACTATGAAGGATATAAGGAAGGTAGTCTGCCTTTGATACTGCAAGGCCTACATGCCACTCCTGGTCAGGACTCGACAGAAACCCTCACCTCTCCTAAGCTAACTCTCCTGCACTCACTACCACAACTTCCACAGACATCCCAAACCTCTCCTAGAAACACAAGTCTTTCTTGGGAGATACAAAATTAAGTTTAAGCTTTCTGGCCACAAACACATTCCAAACATGCCTTCTTTGGGGTTACAGCTGGGTCAGTTTGGGTTGAATTTAAAGTTCTCTCTGAAATTTGTCAAACTCTATAAGATGTCTCTTGGCTTATGCTTGCATCTTTTCTATAGACAGCAAATTTATATTTTGTCATTTTATTTTATTCTCTGATGGTCATGTATTTAACAAATTCTCAGTTGTTTCCAGAACAGTATGTTCTACACTCTGGTGATAAATGCAGTGAATAAAACAGGCAAGATTCCTGAAAGCTGGTACAACTTGTTCAGTGTCTCCCTCTAGGTACTTTAGACGCTGAAGAGTCCCGTCTCCTCCAGACTGTGTCTCTTAGCGCCGTATCCTGATATTCCAATAAATAATGGCTCGTACTGTAGGTGGCTGTGAGCTAGCTAATGTAAACTGGGTTACACTCTTCCTAAGCATAGTAGGCCTTGAGCAGGCCCTGGGGAAAAGGTACAAAAATCTAAATCCAGGTGCATAGAAGGGTCAGGCATGGTGGCGCACGCCCTTAATCCCAGCACTCGGGAGGCAAAGGCAAGGGGATCTCTGTGAGTTCGAGGCCAGCCTGGTCTACAAAGTGAGTCCAGAACAGCCAAGGCTACACAGAGAAACCCTGTCTCAAAAAATAATAATAATAATAATAACAATAAAAACAACAAAGGTGGCTGGGCAGTGGTGGCGCACGCCTTTAATCCCAGCACTTGGGAGGCAGAGGCAGGTGGATCGCTATGAGTTCGGGGCCAGCCTGGTCTACAGAGTGAGTCCAGGACAGGCAAGGCAAACACAGAGAGACTCGAAGAAACAAAAAACAAACAAAAAAAAAAAAAAAAAAAAAAAGGAGAAAAGAAAATGCAAGCAATGATCACTGGGCCAGCCAACCAGGGCCCTCCCATGGACAGTAGGGAAAACATTTAGGGCACAACTCTTGACACTACCGGCTCTTTTTTTGAATTAATGCTGAGAGAACCCAGCAATGTGCTCTTCTCACTGCAAACAAAGCAATTCCTTGTTCTAACCAGCATTCTTTGTCCATCTAGGAAGGTCATTATTTTCCACTGAGAACAAAGCCTCATGGGAGAAGGGAGAGAGTGGACATACAACCCAAGGGATGTTCTAGCCTGCTCGCTCAATAGTGACTTCCCTGGGACGTACAAGACCTAGGAGTCACGTAGTTCCTGGTGTAGTAGGCTTCAAGTTCTCAACAGGGTGTTTAGTATTTTGTTTTTGTTTTTGTTTTTTAAAGGATGCTTAAAACATGCTGTCTTCCAAAAATCCAGAGATAATTTTAGATTGAAAAAAAAAAAATCTAGGCTTGCCAAGGGAATCTGAGAACTTTTCTATCTTGGTCTCCAATGCTATCCTACGTATTCGTGTGCAAAAATAGAGGAAGATTAGAATCTCAAATGCCAGACTGAAAAGTTGCCACAACAAACTTGCACTCTTCATATGGAGTCTGTTATCTTGTCAGCAAGAAAGCAAATGAAACAGCAACAAAACCTTTTCTTTTAATATATTTTTCATATGTCTAGGTACCATGCACACATATTTATCAAATATAAAGTACTCCCTGCACTTACAAAGAAAATGAGTTTTTTGTTTTTGGTTTTTCAAGACAGGGTTTCTCTGTGTAACCTTAGCTGTCCTGGACTCACTTTGTAGACAAGGCTGGCCTCGAACTCACATCAATCCCACCTGCTTCTGCCTCCGGGGTGCTGGGATTAAAGGCGTGTGTCACCAACCCATGCTAAGTAAACAATTTTTTAAAGATTGTAAAAAGAAAAAAAAATGCACTATTTTCAAATATATATATATATATATACATATATATATATATGTATATATATATATATAAAACATCCAAACAGCCAGGCATTTAATCCCAGCACTTGGGAGGCAGAGGCAGACGGATCTTTATGAGTTCGAAGTCAGCCAGGTCTACATGTAAGTCCAGGACAGCCAAGGCTACACAGAGAAACCCTGTCTTGAAAAACAAAAAAAACAAAACCACCACATCCAAACATATGCCAAATCAAATTTGTAATTAGCCTTTTGCAAATACATTCTTAGAGCTTTAAGCCTAAAATAAGATAATAAGACAATACTGCTACTGGGATGACTATCCTGCCACTTGGGAAATATATCTTTGTTGTTGTTGTTTTGTTTTTGTTTTTCAAGACAGGGTTTCTCTGTGTAGCCTTGGCTGTCCTGGACTCACTTTGTAGTCCAGGCTGGCCTCGAACTCACAAAGAGCCACCTGCCTCTTCCTCCCGAGTGCTGGGATTAAAGGCATTCGCCACCACACCCGGCTTGGGAAATATATCTTAAAATAAAAATAAAAACAAAAACAAAGACAGGGCCTCTTGACCTATGCCTTTAATTCCAGCACTTGTGAACATAAGCAGAGCGATCCCTGTGAATTTAAGGCCAGCCTAGTCTACACAGTGACATCCTGTCTCAAAATAAATAAATGAATAAATAAACAACAACAACAACAAAAGGTTTAAAATTTTTAAACAATTATGAGATGAAAGCACAGATGGAATTTTCTACAATACCGGGCTTGAGATTTCCAAACATATCAACAAAGAGAAAAATAGAATGTTACCTTTGACCCCCCGATTTGTAAATTTACCCTAAGAAGACAATAACCAAATAAATCCTTTTTGCCACAAATGTTTTATCTTGTGACCTAGAGGAAAACAACCAAATATTCATCAGGGCTTGGATAAATTATGGTACCCGATGTCTACTACAAAGCCTCAAAAAGTGACAGTACCTGTATCTGCACTTAACTGATGTCACCAAAATGTTAGCAGTGGCTGTCACCGAGTGGTAGGTGGTGGGACCGTGGTCATTTTTCCCCTGGCACTTGTGTACTTGTGTTTTTACAAGGACAGGAGAACGAATGGCTTTTATAATGGCAATGGGTGGGGAAGGACACGGACGAGCTGTTTTCCAAATTGGGGGGCTCCCAACGCTGAGCGTTTCCCAGGCAAATTTGGTTAAAGTATAAACAAAATTCTTATCATGCCAAGCAGGCATGCTCTTTTTTTTTTTTTCCTGTTCCACGCGGGGCAGGAAGACACACCCCTGACCTCCCTGGGCTCGCCCCACGGGCTTGGGTCCTCCCGTAGCCCTTAGCCCAGCATTAGCCCTCCCCAGACCCCCGCCGCGCCCACGGGCTCTGCGAGAGACAGGAAGGGGCGCGCGGCCCTCGGGGGGCAGCGGCGCCCGCCCGTGCCCGTGGAACCCAGGTCGCCCACAGGCCGCCAGCCCTTCGCGCACCGCGTCGCGGGCTTCCGGGAGCGGATTCCCCGCGGTGGCCCAAGGCAGCGGCGTCCTCCAGCGCCGACGCCCCCCTCGGGAGGGTCTCGGTGCCCGGCGCGCGCCGAGAGGCCCCTCCAGGCTTCCGTCCGCCCGGCCAGCGCCCGCCGAGCCCGGCGTCCTCCACAGCAGGCAGGCGAGGGACGGCGCCGGGGAAAGCGGCACCCCGGGAGCTCGCCTCGAAGCCGGTCGCTGTTGCCGCCCGCCGCCCGCCCCCCGCCCCCCACACAGCCAGCCCTCGCCGACCCGCGCCCGCGGACGCCCGTACCTCACCTGCGACGCGCCCCGGTTCCCGGCGCACCGCCCGGACCGGCTGTGTACACCGGAAGTGACGTCCGCGGCCGGCCCCGCCCCCGCCCTAGGCGACCGCTGCGGGTTTTTTTTTTTTTTTTTCCCCCCCGGCCGGAGCCCACCCTCCCCTCGTGCTAGCAGGGCGGTGTCGCAGCTCGGCGACTTCTTCGGGCTCGCAAACCCGGCCCGCTGGCTGCTGCAGGAGGTCTCAGCTGCCTCCTCCTCCTCCTCCTCCAACTCCTCCTCCTCACGTATTTATCTTTAAATTTAATGACTGGAACACTGATTCCCTAGACACCGGTACCTGGTGGGCGGTGTAGGAGCCGCATAGTACCAACACACTCAGGGACTGCTTCGCGCGTGGTGGCAACAGAAGACGACAGTCACAAATCCCGTGTGATGATGTAGTGCCAGTTTGTGGCAAATGGTAGGAAGGGAAAGTGGAAGAGGGAAGAAGAAAGTACCCTGACCTGGTGGAAGAGGGTGACCAGGTAATTACCCGCGGGGAAAGCTCAGATCCTAAAAATGAAAAAAGGAATTTAAAAGCGAACACCTGGAAGAGGACGACATGACAAAAATCCAAGGAACAACAGATGAAAGGGACCCTGGGTGTAGCTCGTCGACAGAGTACTATTCAACGTGTCCCAGACACCTATTAAAGCCCCAGGGTTTGCAAAGAGAGTTTAGAAGATTAAGAAACCTGTTTTAGGCTGAGAGTGGTAGTGTTTGTCCTTAATCCCAGCACAGAGGCAGTCAGATCGCTTATGAATTTGAGCCCTCCCTGGTCTCCAAAGCAAATTCAGGGCTACAGACTGAGACTCTTGTCTCAAAAAAGAAAGGGGTGTTATCAAATGTTTCATCGTCAGCCAACAAGGGAAGTTCGGATTTATCTGAGAACATTGCAAAATCCTTGTTTTAAGCAAGGAATGATTTGACCACACTTGGGAAGCTCTCCAGATTGCTCTGCTTGTAGCATGGAAGTCTCGAAAGGGGAAGTAAGAATGGATGTGTGGGGCTGAGGTTCAATTTAGTGGTAGCGCACATACCTCGCACAGGAGAGGCCTTGGGTTCATCCTCAGCCTTGGGTAAAAGAATGGATGTAGATTTTAATTCAGTTTTTTTTTAAAGCAACAAGACCTTTCAGGACTGAGTTTTTAGCTTGGCCCAAGAGCTAGAGTGCTAGACCCTCAGTGGTCACCAAACATCTACTTGGGACAATGGATGCAACGTTGGTTGTCTCACACCAAAGGAAATTAAAGACACAAACGCTTGTGGGAAGCCGGGCTTGGTGGCGCATGCCTTTAATCCCAGCACTCGGGAGGCAGAGGCAGGCGGATCACTGTGAGTTCGAGGCCAGCCTGGTCTACAAAGTGAGTCCAGGATGGCCAAGGCTACACAGAGAAACTCTGCCTCAAAAAACCACACACACACACACACACACACACACACAAAATGGGTAGTGGTGGTGCACACAGGAAAAAAAAAAAAAGATACCATATTCTGAGGCCTGGGTAGTGAATGGCTCAGTGGTTAAGAGTGCTGGTACTCTGGCAAAGACCCTTGATCTGTTTCCAGTACTACATGGTGGTTGACAGCCATCCATAACTTCATTTCCAGGTGATTTGAGAACCTTTTCTGACCTCCTCAGGTATCCATATGGCATCCATACATGCAGGCAAAGCCCTCTCCTGGTGTGCAAGCACACATGCAGGCAGAATAGTGTATACATAGTAAATAAATCTTTTTCAAAAAGAAAAGAAAAAAGGAAATTATGGACCATGCTACGAATAGACGAAACTTGAGGAATTACTGTCTTCTTTTAATTTTATGTGTTTTTTTTTAAATATTTATTTATTTAAGTATACAGTGTTTCACCTTCATATGTGCCCACATGCCAGAAGAGGGCACCAGATCTCACTATAGATGCTTGTGAGCCACTATGTGGTTGCTGGGAATTGAACTCAGGACCTTTGGAGGAGCAGGCGGTGCCCTTAACCTCTGAGCCATCGCTCCAGCCCAATTTTATGTGTTTTGCCTGCATATATAGCACATGTGTGCCTGGTACTTCCAGAGGCCAGAAAGAGTTTCAGGTCTTAGAGTTTTGAGCTGCCATCTAGGTTCTAGGAATCAATTCCGGGTCCTCAGGAGGAGCGGCCAGTGTTCTTAACTGCTGAGCCATCTCTCCAGCCCCCCTCCCAAAATAAAGGTGTGGCCTAGTCACAGGACACTACTCTACACACGAGGGGGGAGGGCAACAGGCTTTGGTGGGCTGCTCTTGGCTCCTACAGCCTCAGAATTACTCTGTGTCTGTCTCTCTGTCTGCATCTCTCTCTCTCTCTCTCTCTATCTATCTATCTATCTATCTCTCCCCCCCCCCTTTCTCTTTCTGGGGCCTCTTCCCACACATTAGGAAAGCCTGTACCACTGATTTCTCCAGCCCTCTTTTCCTCTGCTTTTTATTTTGAGATAAGTCTCACTAAGTCATCCCAGAAGGCCTGGAGCTTGTAATTCTCCTGCCTCAGCTTCTTGAATAGTTGAGATTATAGGCTGGCGTCTCCAGGCCTGGTTAAAACCATCTCTTACTCAGAGGCTCTCTTAGCTATTGCAATTGTCCCCAAGGGCTATTTGACCTTGCCACAGAATCCTCCAGGGACCGCACTTGATAAACACCAGCTAGAACTTCTACTTTTTTTTCCCCCAACTACTGGAGATTGAACCCAGGACCTCACGCAGGCCAGTCAAGCTCTCTACCACCAGGCTGTACCCCCCCCCAGTGATTTATTTTAATTTTTAGTGCTGGGGATGGGACCCTTGGCCAGACACACATAGTCGGCACACTTTCTCACTGAGCCATCCTCCATGACCCTGGTTGAAAAGCAGCCCTTTCGGGGGCTGGAGAGAGATGACTCAGAGGTTAATAGCACTGGCTTCTCTTCCAGAGGTGCTGAGTTCAATTCCCAACAACCACATGGTGGCTTATGACCATCTATAATGTGATATGATGCCCTCTGCTGGGCCTGAAGATGTACATGTAGACCAGTATATAAATAATAAATAAATAAATCTTAAAAAAAAAAAAAGAAAGAAAGAAAGAAAGAAAAGTAGCCCTTTGAGCTGTCTTTGAAAGCACCACCGCTTAACTTTACTCCAAGCAATAGTCACGGAGAAATGTGCTGGGAACTGCTTCAGTCCAGGGCCTGGAAACCAACTTAGAGCCACATATGCCAATGTTTTGTTTTCTGAGACATTGTCTTGCCATGTAGTCTAGGCTAGCCCTGAACTCTGGGTCCTCCTGTCTAGGTAAGTATCACTACCGACTGCGTCACTCACTCCTCACCTCCTTATCTGCTTATTCCAAGTTCCACTGCACCAAGAGACTAAGAAAAAAGAAAAAAAAAAAAAAGATTGAAACTCATTACTTTGACCCTCCAGCTCCGCATATGTGTGTTCCCATGCACAAGCACACGTGTGTAATGGGAGTGTTGGCTCCTTTGTAAACTCAGTTGTGTTGTGTAAATATGTTTTTGTTCTCATTTCTCCAAGTGGGGGATTTTAGTTTGAGCTTTAGTTTGTCCACACCTGTTCATTGTCTCTGAGGGGTGTGGCTTTTGCCAGCTGGTCCAGCACAGAGAGGGGTGGGGTCTAGGGCTCTGTGGATATAAATAGGAACCCAGAAAGAGTGTGGTGGGCTGAGCGGTGTTGGTGTGTGGAGTGTGGCCTGTGGCCTGTGGCCTGTGGCCGGTGGCTGTAGCAGTTTGAAGAGATCAGAGATGGACAGATGGAGAGAAACACTTCAGGGAGCAGCAGCGTGGAGGAGACCGCTGGCTGGTGCTGTTGGCAGAGATGGGTATAGCCCAAAAGAACCCAATTGGCTCTAAACAGCCAGAAGAAATAAAGGAGCCTCCTCTCCCCACTAACCTTCTCTCTACTATGTAGGGTTGGGAGGTTGGAAGGGAGATTGAGGCCTAAACACCCCAAATAAAGTAGAGCTTAAAAGAAAAAGTGTGGGGCTGGAGAGATGGCTCAGTGGTTAAGAGCACTGCCTACTCTTCCAAAGGACCCAGGTTCAATTCCCAGCACCTACATGACAGCTCACAACTGTAACTCCAAAATCTGACACCCTCACACAAGCACACATAAATTAAATATAAAAAAAGAAAAACTGCTACACATGTGCATACATGTGTGTGTGCGAACATGTGTGTACACATACAAATATACCCACACAGGAATGAGCCTCAGACTGCCATCCTAATAGCCTCACTTTACCATTCAGACATTTTGTTTATTTGTTTGTTTATTTTGGTTTTTTGAGACAGGGTTTCTCTGTGTAGCCTTGGCTGTCCTGGACTCATTTGTAGACCAGGCTGGCCTCGAACTCACAGAGATCCACTTGCCTCTGTCTCCTGAGTGCTGGGATTAAAGGCATGTGCCACCACTGCCCGGCCATTCAGACACTTTAAAGCAAACTTATTACCATGTATCTTAGAGACACTGTGTGTGTGTATGTGTGTGATCTTTTTTTTTTTTTTTTTTTTTTTTTTTTTTACTAATTCATTTCATTTTATTTCATGTGCATTGGTGTGAGGATGTCAGAGCCAATGGAACTGGAGTTAGAGACAGTTGTGAGCTGCCATGTGGTTGCTGGGAATTGAACCCGGGTCCTTTGGAAGAACAAACAGTGCTCTTAACCACTGTGCCATCTCTCCAGCCTTGACATATGACCTCAATGAAGTCTAGGCTGACCTCAATTGCTACAGAGCCAAGAATGACCTTGAATTTGTCACCCTGCATCCATTCTCTGAAGTACAGAAATTACAAGCATGTAACATTCCCTCTGGCCTTAGGGGGAAAAAAATAGCTAATTGATGAATTTTTATTGTCTTCCTATCCAAGCTGCCCTCTGTGCGACTGACTAGATGACTGCTCGAGCCAGAGGTGGTGACAGGGCCAACAGTCCCTGAAGTTGTTGTCATCTATGAAAAGTGAACAGGACTCAGAAGTGCTTCTACAACCGAGTGGGTCAGGCAGGACCAGGACCTGCCTCAGTGAAACCTTGGCTGCGGCGGGCCCTCCCTGTTGAGAGAAAAAGCAGGTTTGCTGGCTTCTATGAGGGCGACAGATTCCTCTGAAAAAACCGCAGAATGAGAACACCCCACGTCCAGGGGCTCCTGGGAGAGATCACAGAGCTGATTTTTCCTAAGCAGCCGAGGTTATTGCTCTTGGCTGTGCTTGTCCGAGACAGCAGGAGCCAGGCTTCTAGGCCGGCCTCTTCCATGTTAGCTTTAGTGGGAACATCTGAAAGAGGAGCCTTCAGGGAAGGGGTTTTTCACAGCCAAGTCTTCTTGGTGGGGCTGAGGAGCAGGGGAGTGAATATGGAGAGAGAGACACCTTTTGGGGGGGGGGGCTCCCATGGGCAGGATGTAAATGTTGCAGAACTGGCTGGGAGCTCCCTCCCCGGGAGGTAGGTTGGGAGCTGGTCTGGAGGGAGCTTGCCAGGCATTCCCGGCATAGAGCAATGGACTGCATCTGCTGGGGATAGACGGAGGCTGGGGCCAGGCCAAGCCAATAGCTCAGGCAACTTAACAGGCAGGAATGGAATTGACTGTGAGGATGAGTAAACCCTCTCCCCTAAGCCTCAGATCGGCCCCCCTCCCCTTAAGGAAGGCTGTCCTTTGCTTCCTTCCCCTGTGCATAAATAACTATCCGAGTGGCCAGCCAATCCTCCCCGACCCCCACCACCAGCTCAGGCTGGAAACGGCTGGGTTGTGGCCGAGAGGCTCTAGGCGAGCAGTTATTTGTATGTGCGCACTTGTTGGTCTTTGTGGCGGTAGGGATGGAACTCAGAGCCTGATGGGTGACGCGCTGTACCACTGAGCTATGCCCTCCCACAGGTTGGCTTCTTTAAACTGAAGATTCACTTATATGTATGTATGTATGTGTGCTTTGTGCACGCCTAGTGGCTGCGGAAGAGTGCACCAAACCCTCTAGAACTGGAGTTACAGATGGTTGTGAGCCACCATGTGGGTGCTGGGAACCGAACCTGGGTCCTCTGCAAGAGCAGACAGAGCTCCTAACCACTGATCCATCCCTCCAGCCTCAGATCTCAGCTTTTGTTTTTGTTTTTGTTTTTTTAGGCACCCTCACTGTGTAGGTCAAGCTGCCCTTGAACCCCACATTCTTTTGCCTCAACCTCTTGAGTGTTGGGACCATATACATCTCGCCACATCCAGTCAAATAACCTGCTCCTGCCTCTTCTGAGCTCCCAGGTGGCTTTATTGTCCTGAGGAACTGGGCTGGCCAAGAGCTGGAACTTCCCAATGTCTGGGCTGGCCCCCGGATTCCAAGCTCCTTTGGCTGAAGCTAACACAGGAGGCCTAGTCTAACAGAAAATCTGATCTGAGGATGCTGCTGTATGTCTATGATCCGGTTACCTGGGATGCTAAGCCAGAAGGGCCATAAGTTCAAAGCCAACCTGGACTACAGAGTCGGCCTAACAGCTTAATAAGACCCATCTTCAGATAAAAGGGAAAAGAGAGCCGGGGGGTGGGGGGTGGGCTGGGGGAGCGAGGGGGGGCGGGGGTGTAGTTCAGGAATAGTGTGCTTGTTTAGCACATTCCAGGCTGTAGGCTGGAGACCAGGTCTCACGAGAAAAAGAAAAAGAAAAAGCACTGGCTCTTCTTCCAAAGGTCCTGGGTTCAATCCCCAGCAACCACGTGGTGGCTCACAACCATCTATAATAAGATCTGGTACCCTCTTCTGGCCTTCTGGCCCACATGCAGGCAGAATACTATGTACTTAATAAATAAATAAATAAATAAATCTTTAAAAAAAAAAAAAAAAAAAGTAAGTTCCAAAACAGCCAAGGGGACCCAGCTTGAGAAAAAAAAATAAAAAAGAAAAGTAGGGGCCTACACCCATCTAATTTATCTGCCATGAAGGATGCATAGTGGGTAAGGAGACTTTTTACAGACCCCACAAACTGCCAGGAGCCCAGGAAAAGGAATGAAGGGTGTTTGGGGCTCTGGCCTTGGGGTGTGGCTATACTGAAAGCAAAGAATGACTCCAGTTTGTCTGTGTCACAGCCAACAGAGCCCAGGTCCTGTATATGTGGACCTGGCCTGTGACACCACTAAAAACCCGAAAGGGTACCCTGTGCCTTTGGCCCTAGGAGATACAGCCTTGAAAGAGTTGAGGATGGAGCCGGAGTATAGTGGTGCACATCTTTAATCCCAGCACTCAGGAGGCAGAAGCAGGTGGATCTCTGTGAGTTCCAGCACAGCCAGGGCTACACAGAGAAACCCTGTCTCAAAAACAGAAAGAAAGGAAGAGGAAGGGAGGGGAGAGAGAGGATGTGTTTAGGATGGAAATTGAGAGTGGAGGTACTTACTAGAATTTGGGAAGTGGAGACAAGAAGATCTCAAGTTCAAGGCCAGCCCTAGCCACAAAAGGAGACCTTATCTCAAACAAAACAGAGTGTAAAGGAGTTCTTGGTCAAACATTTTCTGGAGCTTCCTACACAGGTGCTGAGAATGAGGGATATAGGATCCATCTTGTTGTATAGGTAGAACACCCACCACCACCCCCATCCCCCTCACTCCCCATAACCCCTAGGGGCTTCCCTGAGTGTGGGCGGACTTTCTTTTTGGTGATCAAAATGTAATAACCCCACGTCCTTGTCACTGGAACAAGAGGGGATTCATTAGCTTGAACAAAAAGGCACTGTGGCCACCGGAACAACTGTCCTTGGCAACTGTGCTGATGCCTGGGGTAACACACACACACACACACACACACACACACACACACACACACACAAACATATACAGACACACACACACACACATAGACAGACAGACACACAGATACACACACAGAGACAGACATAGACACAAACACAGACACACACACACACAAACATATACAGACACACACATAGACAGACAGACACACAGATACACACACAGAGACAGACACACACACACAAACATATACAAACACACACACACACGCAGACACAGACACAGAGACACACAGACATACACATAAACATATACAGACACACACACACATAGACAGACAGACACACAGATACACACACACAGAGACAGACACAAACACAGACACACACACACAAACATATACAGACACACACACACATAGACAGATACACAGACACAGAGACACAAACACAGACACACACATGGACACACACAGACACAAACAGATACAGACACACACACACACACACACACACACACACACACACCCGTCGCCCGCATCCCACCAGTTCCCTCTGGGCAGAGCAGGAAGAAGGCCTCAAGGGGTCCTTCATCCCTTCCACATGTAAACATGCGAAGGAACTCTGAGGTTACTGTGTGGCTTCAGGTGTGTGTGTGTGTGTGTGTGTGTGTGTGTGTGTGTGTGCTGTTAAGAATGGAACCAAGAGCCTTGGGTGTGCTAGGAAAATGTTTTACCTCTGGTCTGCCCACCCCAGGTCCATGCGTTAGATCCTGGCATAGCCAGTCTGCACTTGTCAGTTGAAGCTTCAATCACCAGCAAATGAGGCACAGAAAACTTGTCGCTGGCTGACTTTCTGGGACTAGCTGTGACCTAGGTACTGGCTACAAAGTTTGCACCTGAACCTTGGACCCCTTCTCAAGGGGGCCTGGGACATCCAAACCAAGCCCTGCCCCCTCTTTTGAGAGAGGGTGTCACTATCACACAGCCCAGGCTGACCAGGCTGAGGATAGCCTTGAACTCCCGACTCTCCTGCATTCATCTTGGGAGGACTGGAATGACGGGTGGCCACATGCCCTTCCTGAATCTAGGGCTTCACGAAAGTTAGGCAAACGCTTCGCCAACTGAGCCACATCCCCAGTTCTGTCCAGCTCAGCTCAGCCTTGAGGTTGGGACTAGAAGGCAGGCGTGTGCAGAGCAGACCCCCTGCACTGGACTGCTGGCTACCTCCATGCAGTCTAGCAGGCAGCTCCGGTAGCCTTCACCACAGAGCTCTCCCTGAGATCCACACAGGGCCTCAACTTTCAGCTTCTCACACTGCCTGGCAAGGCTGGACCTAACCTTCACTCTAACCTACATGGCTGCCAGGGCATCGTGCATGCTCCGGATTAGGGGCAAAGCTGAGCACAGCGCAATATTTGCAGCCAAGTTATGAGAAATATCTGGGGGAAAGGCTAAGTTTGTAAACAGAAAGTTGACTCTTAGCCTGCAACGGTTTAATTTGGCTGTCAGGGTACAAAATAATTAGCTACAGCCAGTCTCTACGCTGTAAGACATGAGTCTGTGTGATAACCGCTTGGCTTGACAAAGGGCTCACAGTGACCTAGTAAAGCCTAACCCCGCCACCTTAGAATCTCTGCCGCTCTGAGCTTCCTGGTGACTAATGTTTACAAAAAGGAGAGCCAGTGAAATGGCCCACTGAGTTAAAAGGCACTTGCCACCAAGCCTGAAGACTAAGTCTGATCCCCGGAACCCACATGTGGGGAGAGCTTAGAGAGAGAGAGAGAGAGAGAGAGAGAGAGACCCAAGTCTACAAAGTTTTCATAATTTGCCTGCCCCGACAAGCAGATCTCTGGCCATCGGTTTCTTTGAAACCATGCTCTCTTGGGGGCTCCTCCCCTCTCCCCCGTTTACAAAAGCTTCCCCAAACACCCCACTCTAAGTTCTCAATCATAGCATTTATCTCACAGAACTCTAGTAAGTGGCACGCCCCTTGTGACCCAAGAGACAAGGTGACTTCCATCCCACACTCCACTGGGTCTCTAGTATCTGGTGCTGCACCCAGCAAGTCACAGGTCTTCACCAAATGACCATTCAGCACATTTCTGGGCAGCACCGGGGCCACTGCCTTAGGTATTGGGAGGGGGCTGGGAAAGGCAAGGGCTGGAGAGATGACTCAGTAGGTAAGGCATTTGCCGCACAAGCCTGGTGACCTGGGTTTGATTCCCAGAAGCCAGGTAAACGTGAACGGGGAGGACAGACTCCGCGAGGTTGTTCACAAATGTGCTACGGTGAGAGCATGCCTGCTTGCACTTCCACACGCACCCAGGCAACAGCCGTAAAGTTGTTGGTGGTGATTGTTTGTAAGGAAAAAGGTTGTCTTTTTGGTGTTTTGTTTCATTTTGAGACAGGCTTTCAGTATGTAGTCCTGGCTGTCCTGGAACTCACTATACAAACCAGGCTGGCCTCGAACTCACAGAGATCTGACACCTGCCTCTGCCTCCCCCCAAGAACTGGGATTAATTAAAGGCATGCGCCACTATGCTTGGCAAAGGTTTTCCTTTGTTTCTTTGTTTGTTTTTGTGTAGTTATGACTGTCCTAGACTCACTTTGTAGACCAGGCTGGCCTCGAACTCACCGCAATCCGCCTGCCTCTGCCTCCCGAGTGCTGGGATTAAGGGTGTGCGCCACCATGCCCAGTTGTGCGTTTTCCTCTTTTCTTTTTTTGAGGCAAGGTCTTGTTCGGTGGCAAGTCTCTCAATTTAGTCCTAGCTGGCTTAGAACTTGCTTTCTAGACCAGAATAGCTTCTAACTGCTTCCTGAGTGCTGGGATCAAAGGCATGCTCTGGTAGTCTCTTGCTTTCAGCTCAAGGTAGCCTTGAACTATTAATTCTCCTGCATCAGCGTGCTGAGTGAGTGCCGGGGATTCGGGTGCCTTGCTGTTATGCCCAGCAAAGTTGGCATTAACACTTAACATGGTGAAGAAAACAGACTTGAGCTGGGCGTGGTGGCGCACGCCTTTAATCCCAGCACTTGGGAGGCAGAGGCAGGCGGGTGCCTGTGAGTTCGAGGCCAGCCTGGTCTACAAAAATGAGTCGAGGACAGCCAAGGCTACACAGGGAAACCCTGTCTCAAAAAACCCAAAAACAAAAATTTAAAAAAGAAAGAAAGAAAGAAAGAGAGAGAAAGAAAGAAAGAAAGAAAGAAAGAAAGAAAGAAAGAAAGAAAGAAGGAAAGAAAACAGACTTGAACACAATATACAACCTATATTTGTAAGTACAATTAGGTCATGATGCCATAAAACAAAAGAACTGTGCGCTGGAAGTCTATTACAAGGAAGCCATGAAGCATTCTGGAAAGTTCTGAAGGCATGCTGGAGTGGAATATTTAAATTGACATTGGAAAAATGAGAAGAAATTGGCTGAGGACGAGGCCTCAAGGCGGAAGGGGCTGCCTGCATGGAGCATCTGAAGCAAGGAATTTGGCTGTTGGTAGGATGTGAGGAGAGCCCTGGGACGTTCTCCTGGGACCAGGACGTCCTTGGCAGGCTGGGAAGAACAGCTTGGAGAGAAACAACTACTCCACAGAGAGTTAAATGGAGCAGAGAGCATGAGGGCCTGGGGGGCCAGCAGGGCACTCGGCATTCAGTGACGTCAGAAGGGCAGAGCAATGGACAGAGTGCAAGGCCACAGAACTCATGCCCAATAATTACTCCTTCTTTCTTTTAAAATTTTGTCTGCTTTTATTTATTTTTAATATTTACTTCATGTATATGGGTGTGTGCCTGAATGCATGTATGCACGTCCAGGTGCATGCAGTGCTTGCACAGGCCAGAAGAGGGCATCAGAACCCCTGAAACTGAAGCTGCAGACAATTGTTAGTTGTCATGTGAGTGCCGGGAACTAAATCTGGGTCCCCTGGAAGACCTGGTGTTTTTTGTTTGTTTGTTTGCTTGCTTGTTTGTTTAAGCTTTTAAGCACTGAGCCCCCTCTCCAGCACCAGTTTGTTTATTTTGTGTGTGCACCTGTAGAGGTCAGAGGAGAACTTGTAACTGTTAGTCCTCTGCGTTCACCACATGGGTCCTCAGGATTGAACGTTGGGCATCAGGGTGGCGAGCACCTATCTTAGCCAGCTGAGCCATCTCACAGGCTCAGCGACTGGCATTTCAATCTCTTCCGCTATACGGGAGCTTTTCTTGTTTTGAGTTTCAAGTAAATGGAATCATAAAGCATGGTGTGTGTCTGTGTCTGTGTATCTGTGTGTGTGTGTATCTGTGTGTCTGTGTGTATCTGTGTGTCTGTGTGTGTGTGTGTCTGTGTCTGTGTTTCTGTGTGTGTGTGTCTATGTGTGTCTGTGTGTGTGTGTGTCTGTGTATCTGTGTGTCTGTGTATCTGTGTGTGTTGTTTGTTTGGTTTTGAGACAGGGTTTCTCTGTGTAGCCCTGGCTGTCTTATAATTCACTCTAAAGAACAGGCTAGCTTCAAACTCACAGAGATCCACCTGGGTTAAAAGTATATGCTCCACTATTGCCTCGCCAGGATGTGGTTTTGTTTGCACGTGTGTGTGTGTGTGTGTGTGTGTGTGTGTGTGTGTGTGTGTGTGTGTG
>OU015759.1:3974021-3984695 GCA_907169655.1 Acomys percivali | reverse complement strand
GTGTGTGTGTGTGTGTGTGTGTGTGTGTGTGTGTGTGTGTGTGTGTGGTCTGTATGTATGTGTCACACACACACATTGCAGCTGAGTGCACAAATCAGAGGGCAGCTTGTGGCAATTGGCTTCTCTCTTTCCATTTCGTGGACTCCAGGGACCCAGCTGAAGTCCTCAGGCTTGTGAGCAGCCGATGTAACTCATTGGTCCAGCTCATGTATCCTTTCTTATTTAACGTTTATTGTTTTTCTTTTTTTTTTTTTCTTTTTTGTTTTTTGGAGATAGAGTTTCTCTGTGTGGCCCTGGCTGTCCTGGACTCACTTTGTAGACCAGGCTGGCCTCGAACTCACAGCCATCCACCTGCCTCTGCCTCCCGAGTGCTGGGATTAAAAGGCGTGCGCCACCACGCCTGGCTGTTTTTCTTATTTTTAAACTTTGTATATGTGTCTTTATGTGCAGGTCAGTGCCTGCAGAAACCAGAGGCATCAGGTTCCCCCTTGACCAGGAATTACAGATTGTTATAAATCTCTGGATGTGGGTGCTGGGAACAGAACACGGGTCCCTGGAAAGAGCACCAAGTGCTCTTAAGGGCTGATCTCTCCACGCCCCGTTTTGTATATTTTCATAATTCATTTACGTTGTACTGGTTGGAAATAGGTCTGGGTTTGTTTAAGGATGTATTTTTATTTCTGTGCATTTGCTTATCTGTGTGAGCATACATGCATGCAGCAACCCCTGGAAGTCAGAGGAGGGTATCAGGTCCCCCACAGCTGGAGTCACAGGTAGTTTAGCAGCTAGAGAAACAACAAACTCTTTTTTTTGGTTTTTTGAGACAGGGTTTCTCTGTGTAGCCTTGGCTAACAAACTCTTAGTAACAGGAAATTATCTCTTCAGCACCAGGTTTGGGTTTTCTGCTGTTGTTGTCTTTGTCTATCAAGACAGGATTTTTCTGTGTAGCCTTGGCTGTCCTGAAACTCACCGTGTAGACCAGGTTGGCCTTGAACTCATAGAGATCCTCCTACCTCTGTCTCCCAAGTGCTGGGATGAAAGGCGTGCGCCACTACCGCGTGATTTCCAGGTTTTGGTTTTATACTAAGTCAGTCTTTCCCAAATTTGCATGAAAAAAAAGAAAGAAAGAAAGAAAGAAAGAAAAGACAGGGTCTCATGTGCCCGAGGATAACCCAGAATTCACTAATAGCCCAGACTGGCCTTGATCCTCCCGCCTCTCCCTCTGAAGTGCTAGGACTACAGACACCACACCCGCGTCCCCCGCCCCTTTCTATCTTTTTCTGTTGTACTAAAGATTGTAAGATTGTCTGTTTTCTGAAGGGGAGATAAACCTGTTCTTGTTATGATCCCAAGTGTGAGATGGGGAACGGTCTTGTGAGAGAACAGGTGATGCTAATCCACTGGAAGACAAGCCACCTCGTGCGGGAACTTGACTGTTGCCAGCTGAAAAGATCCGTGAACAGACTCTGAGAGGAGATATATATATATAAGTGAGCCAGAAACAAGAGGAGGGGGAGCTTTTGGAGACTTGGGATAGTTTTGGCTGTTCATCGCTCCACTTGGAGATGCTTCAAGGGACACCGCTCAAGGGAAGGCTTCGCGGCTCCAGGCTCCTGCTGTGGTTCCGGGTTCTGGTTACTCCAGGTTCCAGCAGAAGAAATCCTGCTGACTACGCCAGGAAAATCGTTCCTCGGAACTGATATCCTTATGGTTTTGTTATTTATTGTATTCTTTAATCCTCTTCTATTGTTTCAGTTAGTCAGGTTATAAGTGATGTAACGCCCAGTTAATAAATATATTTGTTAAGAAAATTTAGCCTACAGTTTTCATGCCCAACCACAGTAGGCAGCATGGAATCAAAGCCATGATAGTTGATATGAATGGCTTGTTTCCAGTGTCAAAGTCAAACAAGTCCAGGTATCACACAAAATGTTCTAATGGTACACGCCTTTAATCCCAGCACTCAGGAGGCAGAGGCAGGCAGAACGCTGTGAGTTCGAGGCCAGCCTGGTCTACAAAGTGAGTCCAGGACAGCCAAGGCTACACAGAGAAACCCTGTCTCAAAAAACAAAAACAAAACAAAACAAAACAAAACAAAATGTTCTAAGGTTTCTGTTTGCTTGTTTATGAGACAAGATCTTTCTTTATAGCCCAGGTTAGCCTTGGACTGGAAGTCTTCTTGCCTGACCCTCCCAAGTGCTAGGACTACACACTTGGCCACCACACCTACCTCAAAAGTTCTTTTTGTCTTCTTTCTTTCTTTTTAGAGAACATTTCATTGGGGGCTTCTAACAGTTTCAGAGAATAAGTCCACGACCATTGTGGCAGGGGGCAGGGCATGGCAGCAAGGAGGCAGGTGGGCATGGCTCTGGAGCAGTGGCTGAGAGCTCACATCTTATCCACAGGCGCCAGGCAGAGAGAGAGAGAGAGAGGAGCTCAGGCAGATAGAGAGGAGCTCCGAGGGTCTACGGGCTGTCCTCATCTGCCCAGCTTGCCGTGAGGAGAATGCCATGAGACGCTGTTAGCCTCCTCCAGGCTCAGGCCCACTACTGCTAGTGTCCAGCCAGCCTTACCCCCAGCAGCCTACCCAGTTCCGCCAGGTCTCTACTTCCGGCTGTCTCTCCCAGCAGCTGGCCGTGGCAGACTCTGGTTGTGTCCATCAATATTTGCTCCTAAATTTCCACCTCCCCCTGAGTTAAGTGAATACGAGGCAAGTTCAAGTTGGGCTAAGTCAACAGCGGATGTCTTTGGGAGGTACTTTTCTTCCCGGCAAGAGCAAGGACAGCAGCAGCCTTCTAACTGTGCTAGAGACAGACAACACGGGGCCAGTGGCTCATCTCAGCTCAGCTAGCTTGCTTTCTTTCTTTTTCTTCTTATTTCTTTCTTTCTTTCTTTTTTTTTTTTTTTTTGGGGTTTTTTTTTTTTTGTTTGTTTGTTTGTTTTTTTGAGACAAGGTTTCTCTGTGTAGCCTTGGCTGTCCTGGCTCACTTTGTAGACCAGGCTGGCCTCGAACTCACAGCGATCCACCTGCCTCTGCCTCCCGAGTGCTGGAATTAAAGGCATGAGCCACCACCGCCTGGTTGAAAAGTCCACTTTCTAGATTGAAAGCAGGTCAGAGTTGGAAGAGGAAGTTAATTGATCTAGACACTGGGGATGGCTTGGGTGATTCATCTGTTTTGGTCTACAATAGATTCTTTATTTTATATACTTACATATCTTTTATATATTTAATTTGAGACAAAGTCTCTCTACATAGCCCTGGGTGTCCTGGAATATTGCTACCAAACTGGCCTTGAACTCATGGAGATCCAGCTACCTCTGCCTCCCACACGCTGAGATTAAAGGTGTGCATCACCATATGTGGCCCAAGCCACCATCAAGTTTGAGGCTGGCTTCAAACTTGCAGTCTTCCTGTCTCAGCCTCCCGGGCTATGGGACTATAGGGTTATACAGTAGGATATACATGTACCACTCTTCCCAGCATTGGGCATATCTTAAGCACAAGTCATCGGCTGGGTTGAGAAAAGTTGTAGAGCAGGTCCTGTAACAATCTGGGAGACCAACTGAGAGGCATTTGACCCAAGGAGAGGTTGGCTTAAGTGTAGGCTGCTCTCATTGCTTGTGTTGTCTCTCAGGAAGGCACTGAGACCAGGTGTGGCACACTTGTAATCCCCAACAGTTAGGAAGGATGCTAAGTTCTAGACCAGCCTGGCCTACACAGTGAGAGTCGTTCCAATACGGGACAATTGAATGAAAGAGCTGGGTTTGGTAATGCGTGCCTACAAATGTCCCAACTCCAGAGGCTGAGGCAAGAGGATTCTGAGTCTTGATTTCATAGAGAGTTGGGCCACAGGATGAAAAGGGGCTGTAGAAATGGCTGAGGGGCTAAGATCACTGGAGACCTTCTGTAAGACCTGCATGTGACTCCCAGTAGCCACATCTCCAGTCCCAGGGGGTCTGATGTTCTTTTCTGGCCTCCACAGGCACCAGGCAAACATGTATATACATGCAGGCAAAACACCCATACACACAAAATAAATAAATTGATTAAGGAAATAAATAATCCCAGTACTTGGGAGGCAGAGGCAGGAGGATTGCTGTGAGTTCGAGGCCAGCCTGGTCTACAAAGCAAGTCTAGGACAGCCAAGGCTACACAGTGAAACCCTGTCTTGAAAAAAAAAAAGAATGCTTCCTGAGTGCTGGGATTAAAGGTGTGCACCACTATGCCCGGCTTCTCTCTCTCTCTCTCTCTCTCTCTCTCTCTCTCTCTCTCTCTCTCTCTCTCTCTCTCTCTCTCTCTCACAGAGTTTCTCTGTGTAATAGCCCTGGCTGTCCTGGATTCACTTTGTAGACCAGGAGGCTGGACTCAAATTCACAGAGATCCACCTGCCTCTGCCTCTGCCTCTGCCTCCCAGAATGCTGGGATTACAGGCATGGGCTTGCATGCCCTGCTGTTTTGGTTTTTTTTGAGAGAGGGTCTTTATGTAATTTTGAGTCCTGCAACTCAAAACTCACAGAGACCCCCCCACCTCTGCTTCCAGAGCCCTGGAATTAAAGCCCAGCACTGACTTTCCAAAGCTGGTTGATGCTGTACTGATGACTGTGTGATGTGGTGCATTCCCACCCTAACTGAGGCGTAAACTGCTACAACCCCTCCTGAGGGTGACCGAACAGGGGTTTATTACAATTACAAAGCTGACAGGTGGGCACTGTGGCACACACACAAGGAGTCCCAGCACTCAGGCGGTACAGGCAGGTGGATCTCTGTGAGTTCGAGGCTGGTCTGGTGTACGGAGTGAGTCCAGGACAGCCAGGGCTACACAGAAACCCTGTCTCTAACCAAACCAAACCAAACCACGCTGCTTCCAAGAATTCCCAGTTCTTAGAATTTCTCTTCCAGATAAATGTGAAATAAGAATGAAAGTCTTTCACTACAGTGTTGTTCAGGCTCCAGAAAAACTGGGAAACAACTTAGCTTCCTGTAACCATGGGTCTGGCACAGGAACGGGTCTGATTCTGAGCCCTGATCCCTTAGTGAGCCTAAGTAAATACACACATTGAAGACAGAGGGACAGTTTGCTAAGGGTGTCACACAGGCCTCCACTCGAGGGGCTCTGTGACAAACGCCACTGCAACACAGACCGAGGACTCAAAATCTAAGCCGTGCAGTCTAGCTACTAGGAAGCAGGGTCACTTGGGCTCCTCCTTCTTGGACTGCTAGCTTATTCTTTTTTTTTTTTTTTTTTTTTTGGTTTTTCGAGACAGCGTTTCCCTGTGTAGCATTGTCTGTCCTGGACTCACTTACTTTGTAGACCAGGCTGGCCTCGAACTCAGAGATCCGCCTGCCTCTGCCTCCCGAGTGCTGGGATTAAAGGCGTGCGCCACCATGCGGGCTGCTAGCTTATTCTTGACACAGTTCAGCCTACATGTCAGCCATGGGCTGGAGTGCCCTGCTCCCTTCCAGATCCCTCCCCACTGCTCCACTTTCTTGCCTCCTCACTCTATAGCAACTGTTCGGGGGTCACCCCTGCCAACAGAGGGCTTTGCAGCTGCTCTTGTTTCTGTTTGAGTATCTTCTTCCTTTAAACATTTAAAAAAACGATTTATGGCCAGGTGGCGGCGGCATTGTGCCTTGGAGTTAGAGGCTAGCCTGGTCTACAAAGTGACTCCAAGACAGGCAAAGCTACACAGAGAAATCCTGTCTTGAAAAAAAAAACAACAGGGGCTGGAGAGATGGCTCAGTGGTTAAGAGCACTGCCTGCTCTTCCAAAGGACCCGGGTTCAATTCCCAGCACCCACATGGCAGCTCACAACTGTCTGTAACACCATGATCTGACACCCTCCACACCAATGCACATAAGTTAAAATTAGATAAAAATATAAAAAAATTCTTAAAAAAAAGAAAAAAACAATAACAAAACAAACAAACAAAAACAACAACAACAAAAACAGTCTCGGGGTGAAGCTCAGTGGTAGAGGTCCTGCCTGCTAAGTACAAGGCTGAGTTCAATCCCCAGCACCCACAAAAAAGTTTAGCAAAATGTGCCGCCATGAATTGACTATAGTATAAACGTAATTATGCATACATAAAACAGTATACAAGCACAGTAATTAAACAAGAATGGAAAAGACTTCTCACAGAAGCAGCTGAGTAAGTCTGTAATTTAAGGCTAGGAGGTGGGAGTGAGGATGCCAGGGCACAGGCAAACCTGTTGACAGGTCTTTTTAAAATAGGGTCCCCAGGGAAGGCTGGAAGCAGACAGGGGTGGTTTAGCCTGTGAGGGCAGTCTCTCGGTCTCTGTCCCGTAGCTTCCAGCTCTCTTTGAAGTAGCTGGTTGGACCACTTGCTGTTCACAGGGAGGTTATTACACAGATATGCTTTGCTGGCCCTGTGCAGGGCTTTAGGAGGGAAAGATCCCACACCGGGGTGGGGGGTGGTGGTGGGGTGGGGCAGGGAGGGGTGTTTCTGTTCCAGGCTGGGAATAGTGTTGGGCCTGGCCAGGCTTCAGAGCTACGGCAATTGGGGTGACTGGACAAAGTCCAGGTGTGTCCATAGTGTGCATGGGAGGGGGGTGAGAGGAAAAAGTCACTGGCTAAGGGATGGGAGTCAGGGCGTGCTGCGATGTAATGAGCTAACACAGCAGGTCTGACCGCTATGGCTTTAGATAGTCCCAAGGCTGCCTCTTGCCTGGCATCTGGAAGTGTGTGCTTCGAAATAGCCCCTCCCACCTCACCCCTACTCCCTCACCCTGGTCCAGAACTGCTAAGAATGGCTCACTGTTTCTGAACTGTCTGCACAAACAATGTGGTTTCCTTGTGGCTACTCCTGGAAGCGTGGAGTCTGTGTGTAAGTTACGCAGAGGATGCTGACATAACCGGTCCTCCTCGCCTTCCTCCCCTTCCCCGGGAAGCCCCCCCCCCCCCAATTAAGCCCTGTCAGTAGATCAGCATTCCTTACACTCTTACTACACTTCATGCTGGAGAACAGAGCACATCCCGAGAGGACTCACGTCCCAAGTCCCCTTTAAGGCCTGGGCCTGGTTTCTTTCTCTTTTTGAAAAATATAATTTATTTATTTATTTATTTATTTATTTATTTATTTATTTATTTTATGTTTTTCGAGACAGGGTTTCTCTGTGTAGCCTTGACTGTCCTGGACTCACTTTGTAGTCCAGGCTGGCCTCGAACTCACAGCGATCCGTCTGCCTCTGCCTCCTGAGTGCTGGGATTAAAGGCTTGCGCCACCACGCCCAACAAAAAATATAATTTATTTTTATGTGCATTGGTGTTTAGTCTGCATGCATGTCTGTGTGAAGGTGTCAGCTCTTGGAGTTACAGACAGTTGTGAGCTGCCATGTGGGTGCTGGGAATTGAACCCGGGTCCTCTGGAAGAGCAGCCAGTACTCTTAACTGCTGAGCCATCTCTCCAGCCCTGGGCCTGGTTTCTTGCATTCTGTTTGTGTGCCTCTCCCCTCCGCTTGGAATTCTTTCACAGTAATGTGCCAAAACCACAAGGTTGGCGATTTTGTGGACTCCCAGACATAAGCCAAAGGCATCCATCCCTAAGGCCAGAAAGGAGCCGGGCGTGGTGGCACACTCCTGTGAGCTCTGCACTTAGAAGGGGAGGTGAGTGTCTCAAGCTCAACGCCAGCCTGGGTCTGTCCCCCAAAAGAAAAAAACAAAACACATGCTTAATCCAAAAAAAAAAAAAAAAAAAAAAAAGAGTGGAGGGCACTGAGTTTCACAAGATGAGGGCGGGCAGTCACAACCATGAGTGAAAAGGTCGTATGTCACTCAACATAGTAGCTTCTTTTTGGAGACAGGGTCTAACTGTGTACCTCGAGGCTGTCCTGGAACTCACTCTGTAGGCCAGGCTGGCTTCAGACTCACAGAGATCTGCGCTCCTCTGCCTCCTGAGTGCTGGGATTAAAGGCAGGTGCCACTATGCCTTGCCCACAGGTTTTTGACTTATTTTCCGATAGCATACTGAATGTGTTTCCAAGGCAAGACCTACCTCACTGCCGCCATTGGGACACATAAAAGGAGCAGTGATGCTCTATGGGGTAAGGCTAGACACAGAAATTGAATCCTGGACCAACTTGCATCATCTGGGTGTTCTGGGACTTCAGAGTTAGAAACAAATTACTCAAAGTAGATAACTGACATGGACTGGACACAGCCAGACTTCTCAAGTCCTCAAGGGCTCAGTCGGTGTTGGTCTAATTTTTTTTTCTTCTCTAGTTTGGGAACAGACAGTGCCAGCAATGTTTAATTACTAGAAGCTAGAATTTTCTCAATGTGGCATTATTCCTGGGGTAGATGAATGGGTCTGTTTACATATCTAATGCCTATAATGAAAATCAAGAACCTGCGAGCCAGATGGGCAATACAGGTGAATCCCACCTTCTACACCTCAGCACGTGGGAGGTGGATGGATGTCGGGTTGAGGTCACTATTGATCGTTTACATAGTGAGTTCTAGGCCACTCAGGGCTACACAGTGAAAGGGGAGGGAGATAAGGAGGGGCAGATAGATGGACAGAACACACACGCACGCACGCACGCACGCACGCACGCACGCACGCACGCACACACGCACGCTGCGAGGGTGGCAAAATGGCTCAGTGTCCAAAGGCACTTATTTGCCATTTGCCTACAAGCTTGATGGCCTGAGTTTGACCCCTAAGACTGACATGGTGAAAGTAGAAAAGTGAATCTTTCAAGTTGTCTTCTGGCTCCATAGAGAGAGAGAAAGAGAGGGAGAGAGGGAAGGAGGGAGGGAGGGAGGGAGGGAGGGAGGGAGGGAGGGAGGGAGAGAGACTACAGCACACTTAGATGGATAGAGACAAGCATGATAGAAATCTATGTTGAGACGGGTTAGGAGTGAGCCTTGAAGGGGTGGGGCTCCTGGGAGTGAGGCTGGTTTCTGACCTGGATTCCACAGGTAATTAGGGCACACAGGCTTTCCTATGTGTATCTAAAAAGCACAGTGCTAGGCAAGGTGATAGCATGCAATTCTCTCTTCTCCTTTCTATAAACCTGTCTCCAGGCTAGGCGTGGTGACACGTGCTTGCAACCCCAGCCACAAGGGAAGCAGAGGCAAGGGCAACTGGTCCAAGTTCAAAGTTCTTGGGGTGTCAAGGCAGGAGGATGGCACATTTAAGGCCAGCCAGCCTGGACTTCCTGCGGAGATTTTGTCTGCTAAGCAGACTCTTCCCCACACTCTTCTATAGCATGCGCATCTTTTTTACACGTTACTGCCGTGAAAAGGAAAAGCCATCCATTCCACTTTATAAACTCCGGCAATGCTCCCTGTACTTACCAGGGGATAGGGAAACGCTGTTAGATACAGGAAATGGGGTGGAGTGAGGGGAGCCATCCGTTGTCCAGCTAACCCAGAGTTTGCAGTTTCTCCCGCAGACCCCTGCACCTTAGCTGTGATCCACACTTTAATCAGGCCCAGGAGGATTAGGGGAGCCCCAGGATTACAGAGGTGCCCTCCAGACACCTAGTAAACAGGCTCCTGTTCTTAGTTCTAGAATGTCTACAAAAGCCACCAGCTGGAACTCATTACACCCTGCCTGGGCCCAGGCTCCACACAAACCTTGGCAGTCTTCACTTGCAGACTGCCAGTCTTAGAGGAGAGGTAACTTTCTGGGCTGAGTAGCTCTACGCAGCTTTTAAGTCCCCAAGGCAGCAGCGACCGTGAGTCACTCCAAGGAAGCCTGACCTGCCATTGCCTCACAGTTGTTTTGTTTCCCTGAAAACCTGGGACTTATAAGCCTTAACAGGCCATCAGCACATTTTAAGGCATTTCCTTAAAAATCAAACCATTATGCCCTGGAGCTAGATTTGGACCTATTCTGATAGACCGTTAATCTGAAAGTTTCGGCTTTTTTGTTTTGCGAGACAGGGTCTGTGTAGCCTTAGCTGTCCCGGACTCGATTTGTAGACCAGGCTAGCCTTGAACTCACAGCAATCCACCTGCCTCTGCCTCCCGAATGCCGGGACTAAAGGCGGGCGCCACCACGCCCAGCTTCTTAAAGTGTTTTTTTTTTAAATTAGTAAACCAAATCTATTAACCATGAACCCAGCTGGGATTTGGGAGACAGTGGCTCACAGGTCTGCAGCAGACAACAGAGCCACATTAGATCTGGTCTATGCTGGTGGAGCCTCAAAACCACAAACCCTTTTCCTCATTCTGGCCCTAGCACCTCTGCCTGCCCTTCCTCAGAGGGCTGCTCTCATGGGAGGTCGTCTCCATAGCAGCTGGGCACCTGGCCACTCAGACTTTCTTTGCTGCCGTCTATTCCAGTACTTCCTCCAGGAAGTTGGCACCATATGGCAAGTCTCCGTCTACCACTCTGATTCAGGGGTGACTTTGATTCCTACCTTTTGGGTGCTGGATCAAATCCAGAGCTTTGTAGGTATTGGGAAAGTGCTCTGCCACTGCCTGCTCTTCTTCAAGACAGGATTGTTCTGTGTAACCCTGGAATGTCCTAGAACCTGCTCTGTAGACCAGGCTAGCTTTGAACTCAGAGACACACCTGCCTCTGTTTCCAGGGTGCTGGGATTGAAGGTGTGTGCCACTACACTGAGCTTTGTTTTGTTTTGGAGACAGGGTTTCTCTGTGTAGCCTTGGCTGTCCTGGACTTGCTTTGTAGACCAGGCTGGC